>JAJOON010011903.1:0-77120 GCA_029582645.1 Solanum megistacrolobum | reverse complement strand
AAAACTTACAAAATTCGTAGTTTAAAAGTGTGATAAACCCCCCCCCCCCCCCTTCCATTTATAGACAGCAAAGGATAGTATGAAAATATGTTTATCGTGTCTTTTTAGATAAGTCACAACCTTCAGAAAAATCACAACTTTTCAGAAATGTCATAACTCATCGAAAGGTCACAACTCTATAAAAAGTTACAACCCTTTGGAAAAGTAACTACCTATCAATCTGAAAAGGTCTATTCTTTTAATATAATATAGCATAAATAAATATAATATTAAATATAGAATATATACTAAATTGAGTATTTTAAATTGGTGTATTATAGTAATTTAATATTCAAGTTAGGGAGTTCATGCTTTTAAGGTAGTATATATATATATATATTAGTAGCATAATTTAATTTCAATATATGAACAACATAACATTTGGTAAAAAAAAATATTTTATTTCTTTAAGTTTCTACCTTAACTTTATAGAATTGTAGTCTTCTTCTTTTTTTTGCCGCTTACATATTTTATAGTTGTGGTCTAATGAAAGTATCGAATATCTTATATAAGTTCTATCGTGATATAAAATATTAAAAAATTTCAATGATAAAAATTAATTGATGAGTAAAATCTAAAGTATTATTTATAGAATCTTTAATTTGATTTAAGATTATTTTATGATCAATCACTATTTTCTTATCTATTTTTATATAGCTAGCAATGAGTGTATCTTGTGACATAACATTTTATCAAATTTAAATGAACATAAAATAACAGGAAATTCATACTTAAATAATTTTATATTAATCAATATAAATATAAAAAAGAAAAAATAAATGGAGCAATACATAGCCAATGAATAAGGAAGACGAAAATATATGTTCATACTATATTCACTATACTGTTCCATTTGATTGATATATCTTGCCACCAACACTTTACTTTCTCCGTTCATTTTTCTTACATATCTATTAAAAAATAATTATTATCATGACTATTATCATATTATAAGTAAAAGTAAAAAACTATTTTTGAAATAGTGGATTATACATCAAAATGAATAATTCAATGGATAACGTTGATGCCCGTTGTTTTAGCAAAATTAGAAAGAAACATGTTCGTTTGAGCGTAAAAGAATAAAAAATGAAAAAACAAATAAGAAATATCTTACCCAAATAATGTGACTTTTTTCATATTTGTTTATTATTATAGTTTTTCCCACAACTTTTTGTCATTGTTAACTCATGAAAATCAAAAGAAAAAATACGAGTGTGAATTGATGAATGATTTTCTACAATTTCTTCACCAACTCTATCATATGTGGTACCTCAAATTTCATTGAATTTTGAACTTAATCAACTATTGCAAATAACCCTTGAGATTTTTTTAAGAAGAAGAAGAGTAGAAAATATAAAAAAATCGTAGTATAAAAGTGAGAGAAAATCCTTCTATTTATAGTTAACAAATAGTAGAATCGATAGGTGCTAATTGTGCCTGATAAGAAAAGTTACAACCTTTCTAAAAAGTCATTGCTCATCGGAAAAGTCACAACCCTTTGGAAAAGTCATAACTAATCGAAAAAGACACAACCATTTAGAAAAGTCACAACCCTTTGAAAAATCACAACCCACCGGAAAAGTCACAACTCTTCGAAAATGTCACAACCCGTCAATAAAGTTACAACTCTTTTAAAAAATCACAACCCTTTAATGTGAAAAGGTATCTACTTTAATATAACTAAATTAATAAATATAACAAATTGAGTATTTTTAATTGGGGGTATTATAGTAATTCAACATTCAAGTTTGAGAATTCATGCTTTTAAGGTAGTATTTTGAGATTTCATGCTTTTAAGGTAGTATAGAAGATAAATATAATAAATTGAGTATTTTTAATTGGGGGTATTTTAGTAATTCAACATTCAAGTTTGGCAGTTCATGCTTTTAAGGTAGTAAGTATAGAAGATATGTGTATTTATATATATATATATGAAACATCTCGCTAATTGAAAGAATTAGAAAGAGTTAGAATTGGGAATAGTCCCTTTAGGAAAGAATGAAAAAATCTGGAAAATTGTAGTTATGTTAAGTTTGGGTTTTTTGGCAACTTCAAACAACCATAACTCCTAGCTCAAGATGTGTTAGGTGTGTTTCCAGATATCGTAGGAAAGATTTTAGAATAATCTTTCCAACGCCGCTGAGTTTGCACGATTTCGAGTTTGTATGAGTGAGATATGCCCATTTGAAGTTGGGTTGTTCAAATAAGGAAAGTCTAAACCGAATTTTCGAAGGGTATTTTGGTTTTTACCATACCCAATTAAATTAATTCGTTTTTGGTAATTACTTACGGGTCTAAACTGAACTTGGTCAGTTTACGCTTTTGAAAAATTGAGTTAGGGTTTTAGAGAAGAGAAAAGAAGAGGAGAAAGGAGGAGAAGAAGCAAGAATCATCAATTCTCGAAGCTAAGATTGTTGATTTCGTCAAGGGGTGATCCCTACGAGGTATGTGAGGCTTTCCTAACGTTGGGTTTGTTCACCCACATGCCAAACATGTTTATTTTAGCGTGAATTCGTCCTAAAAGAGTTTGGAAATTTGATGTTCTTGATATGTATTCTTGAATTTGATGTCGTTCTTGAATTGGGCTGAGATTGAGAAGTTTCTGAGATCATTATAGGACAGTTCTGGCAGTGTGGGCAAGACGATGTATCACTACTTAGGCTCATAGTGGTGGTTGTCGGTTAGAGAAACTCCCACAGAACTATATCATTTTATTACATGAGTAAAGTTGAGTTTGTTATTGCATTTCTTTAACTAACTGATTTGCTTTTTACTGTTTTAAAAGCTTTCTATATATTGCATGTGTTTTATTGCTTTATATTGAGTTAAGTTGTTCATAAGTTGAGTAAAGCCAAGGTAAGTGTTTCTTTCAGATTCCCTTCAAGCTTATGTTATGTCTTGTTTTCCCCTCGCATACTCGTACATTCAATATACAGATGCCATTTGGCCTACATTGTTTTATGATGCAGACACAGGTAATCATGATCAGCATCATGGGCCCCGATTATCCAGTTGATCACTCAAAGTCAATTAGTGAGCCTCCTTGCATTCTGAAAGACTCGTTTTACTTTGCTTACAAGTATTTCAGTTGTTAGGATGATCGGGGGTCCTGTCCTGACATCCCTCCCTATTTTAGAGGCTTCCTAGACAGTTAGTAGTTCAATTGCCTTTACATGATTATTTCTTATGTTAAGACTTGAGTTGCCATTTTGGCCAAGTTGAATGTTTGATTGTTAAACGTTCTAAGTTATTTTGTTAAACAATTGAGTAGAAGTGCATTTGATCATTGTAATAATGCTTAGTCTTCCGCTGAGTAAGTAAGCCAGGCCAAGGGTTCGCTTGGGGCCAACAATGGTTCTCGAGTGTCAGTCCTTCCCAGAGTTTAGGCTTGGGGTGTGACAAACTTGGTATCATATCACAAAGTTCAAGAGTCCTAGGAAGTCTATGAAGTCGTGTCTGTATAGTCCTAGTTATCGGTGTGAAGCGCGCCACATCTATAATTAGGAAGCAGCAACACTTAGGAAATTATCCATTTCTTTCACACTCATTTCGTGCGATAGAGTTTATCTCTATAAAGTCTCTTTATAATTCGTGCTTGCGCGTGTGTTTTCAGTTAAGCATGGCTCCACGAAGAGTTGTCACTAGGCATAATGTAGAGGAGCAAGGGGTACCCAATGCACCTGAAGTGCAACCCAAGGAAAAGTTACCAATATTGAGTTCAGGGAAGCGATAAGAATGCTAAGTCAAGCTGTGACTAATCAGGTTTGGCAACAAAGAGGGGCTCGACAAGAAGAGGCTGACACTTCGAGGATCCGTGAGTTCCTAAGGATGAACCCTCCAAGTTTCATTGGTTCAAGCACTAGTAAGGATCCAGAGAACTTTAATAAGGAGCTGAAAAGGTATTTGATGTCATGCACATTTCCGATACTGAGTGAGTTGAACTAGCTGCATAACAAATGAAGGGTGTCGCTAGGATTTAGTTCGATCAATGGAAGAAGAACCGAGTTGAGGATGCACCACCTGCGAGTTAGGCTTGATTTAAGAAGGACTTCTTGGGGCGTTTCTTTCCCCGAGAACTGAAAGAGGCTAAGGTACGAGAGTTCCTCACACTTAAGCAACATACTTATAGCGTTTATGAGTATGGTTTGAAGTTCAGCCAACTGTCCCATTATGCCCCGGAGATGGTTGCGGATATGAAGAGCAGGATGAGTCTTTTTGTTGCTGGGTTGTCCCGTCTGTGAAGCAAAGAGGGCATGGCAGCTATGCTGATTGGGGAAATGGATATAGCGAGATTGATGATTTATATGCAGCAGGTTGAGGAGGAGAAGCGAAGGGATAGGGAGGAGTTTATAAACATGAAGGCTAAGACAGGGAATGAGTCCGGGCAGCAGAAAAGTAATGTGAAGCGTTCGTCCTTTTAGCAAAAGCAAAAGGGGCCTGCTCCATCATCTGCTAGTGCACCTGCACCCAAAAACAAACACTACAACATTTTAGGCCTGTAGCCACCCCAGAAAAGTATGGCCTAAAATAGCAAAAAGTGTGTCCTTTAGTCAAAGGCCACACTTTTTGACTTTAGACAACACTTTAATAGGGGTGGCCTAAACTAGTGTAACCTTTGACCTAAGGCCACACTTTTCAAGTGTTGCCTAAGAAGCCACACTTAAAAAGTGTGCCCTATACTATACAAAGGCAACGCTTGAAGAATCTTATATGAAAATGCTTTTATGACCTTAAACAATACTTTTTAAGTGTGGCCTTTGCTTCTTCATAGGCTACACATTCAAACGTGGCATTTGTTACCTCTTCTAAAGTAACATTTATGAAGTGTAGTCTTCACTAATGTACATGCCATAATTTAATATCAATCACCCACATAATTGATGTGTCTATGATCACACATTAATAAAGACTATCACAAACACTAAATTATCTAATAAATAACACAAATATATATATATATATATATATATATATATATGCAATAGACTTTGAAAAATAAACATCTAGGAACACATAGTAATTAAACAATATTTCAAAATGTGCACTAGTAATGAATTCTACAGAATCAATTATAAATTTAACATTGTAATATTCAAAATGTTTGCATCAACTTCAATTGTTTGAAGTGACTTGTGGCCACGATTTTACTATCCCTTGACATATAATCTTGCACCATAGTAACACCACAGATGTCCAATCCAAAAATCTAAAAATGGGAACATAATAAGATAAATTATCTGCTCAACTAGTTAAAAAATATATATATATACATTAAATCCTTATTAAAATACTTTCACCCCATTCTATAACTAAATATAAAATAAATACTTGGATATTGCAAATGTTACCTTGAGAACACAATCTGTAGCAACAATGGCTTCCTGGCCTTTTGTTACTGAAGCCTACATTTCCCTAAAGTAATAAAAAAAATTAAAACATAAATTTACAAAAATATTTAGTATTATTCCCTTTCATGACCTTGTATTGTATTCTTAACTTCATGTAGATTTCAATATCATACAATGCATATGTAAATCCACATGATACAATCGTAAAATCAGTGCAAATACGCCATATGTCCAAGAAATTGTCACTGTTGACTTGCTGCTCCAAGGAATCTGAATAATCCTGATGCCACATGTACCATACTTCTAGGTAGACAAAGCATCAGGGTTGCTTTTGCTCTTGCTATATGGAGTTGTAAGTTCGTTGGCAAGTTTCTTTCCAACTTGGGAAGACTAATGTGCCTCAAAAAATCCTTTTGAGGTGATAAACCTACGAGACACATCCCTCTTAGCCCAATATTGTTGTTCATCCTTCTTTGATGTTACTCGCAATAAATAATTTAGAACTACCACCTGTTAAAACCTAAACTTCATTCGTGTATGTCTAAGACCACTTTGTTGTAAATGGGCAAATCAGTAAATGTGGTGTTCAAGAATTGCAGGAAAAGTCACAGGAACTCAATAACAAAGGAAACCAACAGCTTGGTGATGAAAGACCTCAACCACAAAATGCTAAAAACATCATAGTTTCCCAACATGACTATCCTAAGGTCTCCAACAACTATGCTAGGTATGATCCTAACTTGCAAAAGGGTGGAAGCAATTTGCATAAGTTTCCTAGTAATGGCTAGGGATCACACACCAGCAGAACACCATGAATTCCATGGTACCTCCCACCATTACTAAAAAAGATGTAGTCCCCGAGCCAGCCCCCTTCACTGGTGTCCAATCATTTTCTGCTCGTTTAAGACAAAATCAAGCAAAAAATAATATTCCTATTTAGCTTGAGACCCATACCAACACTACTAGGCAGGCGCTTCTAGCTGTGGTGCTTAAAAAGGAAGATGTTATGGAAAAACTGGCTGCTAAATGTAAATTCACACTAGTTGGCAAGTTTACAAACACTATGCCTAAGGTGGAATTAATCCAGAAAAGCTTCATTGTCCAAACCCAACTGTCCGGGGGAGTAAAGATAGCCCATGTTAATGCCCGACATGTTTACATTGATTTGGATAATGAACTTGATTATATCATGGTTTGGACAAAACAAAAACTGACTATAGAAGGTCAACTCATGAGAATTAAAACATGGACTCTTACTTTTAGGCCAGAAGAGGAAACCCCTTTAGTCCCTATATGGTTATCTCTACCAGAACTACCTTGGCACTTCTACAAGCTGATATTCACTTGTCTACATTCTCAGCATAAGAAAGATCCAAACGACCATTTAAGAAGGCGCGCAGAGTGAACTCACCTTGTAAAAGTGAAACATAAAAATAGGTGAGTTGGATAAGAAAGATTCTCACCTATTTTATGGCTGCATGGAAAAAGGAGACAGTTGTTGTCAATTCGCTGAGATACTAAAGCTTTGACAAGTCAATGCAAAGGAACTATAGAATGATGTAGTGATGTACAGACAAATGAATCTTCACAATAGTTTTCGAACTATAGAGACCAATTTTCATCAAAACTGTAGTTGCTGCAGGTTATATACATCAAAACAGTCAATTAAAGAATACAAGGATGAAGCTAACCTGGTTCCGCGAGCTTCGCACAAGCCTCAAGACACGCCCTCAAAACACATTGAAGACACACTTCACTTCCATAACACTGAAGCTCTATCACATCTTCTCTAGTGTATGACTTTGGAACTAGCATAGGAACCACCAGAACCTAAGCAAGAAAAAAAAAAGAATTTAGAGAGAAAGAGATAGAAGAAGAAGAAGAAGAATGAAACTATTGAAACTATTAAAAATGACTTCCAACATATTAATTATTTTAGCGTCTATTTATTTCTTCAAGGTAAAGGCCAAAGCCACTAGAAATGCCCTGAAACAGACTCTCATTTTCATTCTATTGATACCTTTACCTCACCTTATATATGGGGTTATAATAAGAATAGATAAAAGTACTAGATATAGTAAGAAGACGTCACAAAGGCTTAATTCAGATATGAAGCTACAACAACAACAAACTCTTAAAATCTCCAACGTAGTATAATTCACATGTCAAATCTAAAGAACAAATGCACCAACCAAAAGGGAAAATCTAGATTTTCAAATTATACCTCATCAATCACATTCCCATGAGAGTCAGAAACAAAACCATACACTACAACATGGCTACTAGGTCTCCATTATGATGAACTCATTTTCTTATTTTTCACCTTGGGCTGAAATACACGACCAACAATAGGAACTACAGAAGGACTCATGTGTGGATTGGATTTTACTCATGTTCTGCATGAGGATATTCACATTGACCTTAGTTTAGACCAAAAAGCCCCTTCAACCACTGGCAACAATTAGAAAAAATAGAAGAAACAACAACAACAGGAAATACAAACAGGTTTGGAAGTGCAATAAGTAGATCAGCAGACCATGAATAATAGGGAAAGAAATATGGGAGTGAACAAAAAGACGGAACTAGAGGATCACAGTCGACTAGTACATCCTGCTTTTAAGTACCATGTACTTGAATGCATTTGCATTCATTGTTATATAATTAGATAACAATGAATGTACATGCATACAAGTACATGGTACTCAAAAGCAGTTTTCGCATCGACATATATTATGTATTTTCATCAAGAAAAAGGTTCACTTAGCTGTCAAGTAGACCTATAAAGCATATCAACGAAACATAGGAGAAATGCCAATCCATTTTCCAAGAAAGAGGCAAAACAAAATGTATAATATCAACATCATTAATGGGATTTAGGATATGATAAGATGGATGTAAAACATAAGTAAATACAAGACATGCAATTCTAAAATTATATAGCAAAAAAGGATCATATTCTAACTCGCTCAAGTATACTGAGAAGTCATAAGCTGCATAACCACCAAATGCATGTACCAGTATCTCTAAAGGTCTTTAACAAATATCTAGAACATGAAATTCTTATGTGTCATGGATGAACAACATCCCATTAGCATTTCCTGCTTGAGATTTATCAGTTGTTTGAAACATATATTTTAAGAAACATACATAGTATGTAACCCAGATGTAACCTTGGACTCCAAGAGAGTTGTCTGAGAACGTAAGCCATCACCCTCCCTCTCCAATGATTTTATTCTTCTAGCTTCATTGTTTAGTTTCTCATTAAGAAACTTTATTTCATTGAGCTGGCGAATATTAACTTCTTTTTGTTCAGATAAATAGCTCTCCAGTTCTCTTTCTTGGCACAAATCATAAGGTAGTTTGTCAATAGGAAAAAAGGGCAGGGATAATAACCTGAAGAATAGCTCCACTGACCACTTCATGTCCACTTTCAACACTCTTCTGCTTCCTAAAGTCTTCAATGACATTTTTTAAATGGTTTGTTTCCTCGGTAATAGAAGCAAGCTACAAAAGAAATGTGAGATGAAATACATAACAAGTTAAAAAGAACACAAAAGGATAGGAAAAATGTTAACTCTGAAACTAGAGGCATATGATTACCAAAAAAAGGTAGCCTTAATTTTTATACTAATACGAAAAAAAATAAAATGTTAAATAAAGGTAAACAAAAGTTGAAGGCCAAACTATATAATTTCTTTCAATTACGAGAGAGATGACATGAATTGAACCTACTTACCTAGAATTCAAATCCAATTTTTATGGCGTACTTCCCAGGCTAGGAATCAAGAAGAACCAGAGACCACAAGGAAGAGGGAAAAGCAATTTTATGGTAACTCATTTTTTAAGCAGCAGATGCAAAATATGCTAACCTTCAACACAATCCTCTTGATTTATGATTTTGAAGATTTCGCCTTCTCCTTTGCAAGTACAACCTCATTCTCTGCTTCCCTTTTCTCAAGATCAGCAGCGTTAAGAGCCACCTCCATTTGTTTAAGTCGAGCCTGGATCTTACCCACCTTCGTCATGTTATCAAGCACTTTTCTGGTTTCGAGAAAAGGAAAAAATTGTGAGGATCATTCTTGAGAAATTTTAGACTTGGAGAAGAAGGTGTCGTTGTTTTATGTTTGAGGATTTCAGACGGTGAGAAATTTCAGACTTGGAGACCTTAAAACCCGACTTGGACAAATTTCAGACTTGGAGACCTCAAAACCCGACTTGGACAAATTTCAGACTGTGAGACCTAAAAATTGTGAATTTTTTCTGATTTGGGGAAAAAGATAGATTTAAGTTTTATGAATTGTCTTTTTTTGCCCAATAAAAATTGGAGGGAGAGTTAAATTTTTTGAAAGGAATATAATATTTTAGTGAAAACTTTAAGGCCACATTTGTAATGTGTTGTTTTTACATTTATAAAAAATAAGACACTTTAAAAGTGTGGCCATATATGTAAATAGTTGTTGCCAATTATATCATATTGTAACAACGCTTATAAAGTGTAGCCTATACAATTAAATAATACGCTTTACAAGTGTTGCCAATATTATCAAAGCCAAAGTTAAAAACTTGGGCTACGTTTTAAAAGCATCCCCAAAAATATTTTAGGCAACACTTTACAAGCGTTGTCCAGATTTAGTGTGGCTATAGGCCTAAAATGTTGTAGTGAAAGGTGAGTACAATAGTCAGAATTCCCAGCATTTCAGAGCTAGACCTTCCCAATCTCAGGGTAGTGTGGCACAACGAGGTAACTGGGATCCTGCATGTGCTAAGTGTGGTAGAACCCACCCAGGTAAGTGTCGTGATCGTTCCACAGGTTGCTTCAAGTGTGGACAAGAGGGTCATTTCATGAAAGAGTTCCCCAAGAACTGGCAAAGAAATAGGAATCAGGGCAATAGAGCCCAATCTTCATAAGTTGCTCCACCAGACATGGCTGCACCTAGAGGAGCTATTTCTGGTAGTGGCGGAGTAGCAAACCATCTTTATGCGATCACTAGTCTCCAAGAGCAAGAGAACTCTCCAGATGTTGTCACTGGTATGATCAAAGTCTTTACTCTTGATGATTATACTTTGCTAGACCCAAGAGCAAGTTTATCTTTTGTAACTCCATATGTTGCAAATAGTTTTGATGTTCTTCATGAGAAACTCTCTGCACCCTTTTGTATTTCTACACCTGTTGGGGAGTCTATTCTAGCTGAGCGAGTATATCGTGATTGTTTCATTTCCGTCAATCACAAGGACACCATGGCTGATTTAGTCAAATTAGACATGGTAGATTTTGATGTCATTCTTGATATGGACTGGCTTCATGCCTTTTATGCTTAAGTTGATTGTAGAACTCAAGTTGTCAAGTTTCAGTTTCCAAATGAGCCAGTCTTAGACTAGAAAAGTATTTCAGCAGTGCCTAAGGATCGTTTCATTACATACCTTAAGGTAAGAAAGTTAGTTTCCAAGGGGTGTGTCTGTCACTTAGTCCGAGTTAATGACTCTAGTGTTGAGATACCTCCTATTCAATCAGTTTCAGTAGTAAGAGAGTTTCTAGAAGTCCTACAATATCACTGTTATGAACGGTACATTTCAACTAATTAAACTATAAGCCCCTACGGATATCTACATGCAATTCGCTCACACCTAGAATTTTCCTGTTAGTCTGATCGACGAAGTAAGGGTATCTCTTGATATGATCTTAGGCAACTTCGAAGAGTGTGAGCCAATTTGACATATACCTCTTTTGTGGCCTACCTTGTGAGTGTGTGTGAACCTCTTTTAAACACCCCTTGAGCCTTACCTTTCTTTGGAAGAAACTTGATGAAAACATGACCTCTCTTAATCCACTACCTATAATCCTCTTGATTTGTGGTTGATTGAATAGCCAACTTAGGCCAAAATCCTAAGTTGGGGGTGTGGTGAAAAGAAAAGGGCAAGTTAAGAATTGCAAGGAAAGTCTCCTTTAACCCATGGTGTTGAGAAAAATGGAACCCCTCCATACAAAAAAAAAAGAGAAAAAGAGAAGAAAAGAATGAAAAAGAGAAAGTCGTGGAATAAAGTACAAAAGAAACGGGGTTTCTGAACAATCTATGGAAAGTGAATAATAGGATGACTTAAGAGCACTAAAGAAAATGATGAAAGAAGAGGAAAGGAAGTGTTGTGAGCACCACATTACATGAGGATAAAAGTCACTGAACCTAAATGACCATACCTTTGCACTCAGCCCCATTACAAGCCTTGAAAAGACCATTTTGATCTTGAGTGAGCTGAAACAATTGTCAATTGGAAAATACGAGCAAACCTATGTGTGAAAGCATGCATAGATTGTTCTTCTTTGTGAGTGTGAGCGTTGCATTTGATTCCAGAGCATTAAATGATTGAACCATTGTGTGTGAACATGGAATCACTCTTTATGTGAGGGCATTTGAATATTCACCTTAGTTGAACTTGAACTAGCATTTGAAGCAAGTATTGTGAGCTTGAGAATCTTTGATAATAGTGTGTCACAACTTGAGTCTTTGAGTACACAATTAATCCTTGCATGAGTAAGTTGAGTCTTGTGTGTACATTCATGATTGAGTCTTGTGTAGCACTATTTCAGACATCCTTTTTCAACTGCTGAACTTGAGTTTTACTTGAGTACAAGCAAAAGTTTAAGTTGGGGGTGTTGATGAGTCCACAATTTGGACTCATTTAGGGCTATATTTTGATTCAATTAGTGTCCTCAAATGCATATTTTGTCTCAATATCTGATGTAAATCCTTAAGTTTCAGGTATTTCACTTGAGAGACTGAAGATCACCTAATCCATTAAGCGAGTCACCGAAAGGCCTCAAATCTGGCCTAATGTTCCAGTGTGCTGAGCCCAGAAGGAAAACATCAAGTCTGCAAGGAAAGGAAGTAGTCGACACATCGCTGAGTAGTTCCGCAAAGCAGTTCTATATAGCCCAATGATTCAAAACGCGAAGATGTTGAAGGAAAAAGCTAAAAGGCGATGAACCAGACTAAATGGCGGATCGCCGAGTACATCGGGTATCCCGACTAATTGCGCCGAGTGATCCTTCGCAGCACAAATTTTTGAAAACTATAAATACTCACTTAGTATCAATTTGTAGAGAATTATTACTGAGACTTAGAATATTTCCAGTTTTTAGTTTTTGGGAGACATTGTTCTTGAGCTTGAAGATTTGAAGACTTCCAACTCCTAGATATTGGAAGTGGGTGTTTGAGATTCTTCATTCTAGACTCGTTTGAAGTGAATATAAATCATACCGATTTGATGTTAATTCGATTTGGTATCATTTTCTTCCTTTTTTCTATGTCTAGCTAAAACCCAATTCTTGGGGTGTGATTTTGTGAATATGGGTTAAATTTCCTATTGGGTAGTGCTTATTGTTAGTTTATTTGTTGTTTAAATGTGATCTCGTTTAATAGTTGTGTTTGAACTTAATGGGATTGTAGTTGCAAATACGATTTCATCATACTGTTTTTTGGCTTGCTCGAAAGAGAGGTTTTAAAACTAAGACTACTAAATCGATAGCCGGTGGTTATTGGGTCATTGTGGGTTCAGCTTGAGAGAGTGAATCCTAGGCCTTTTCCCACAGGTTGTGCTTAGTTGCGACAACTCAGTGTTCAAGAGAAACCGATTTGATTCGAGATAAGTTGCTCGAGAGAGAATTTACCCCCACTAAAGTCTAGCCTAGTTACAAATATTCTGTGATTTACTATCAATAGCATTTACCCAATAGTATCTTTTGTCCCATATTCCTATCACATCCCAAGAATCCCGTCTCACATTGGTATCTTTATATTTTTGTTATTTTTAGTTGTTAATTGAATACAAACCCTCATTGATAATTGACATTCGTGTCACCTATTGATTTATCATGTTTTTACTCGTTAATATTTATAGCTATGATTTATTAGAACATAATTTTACTTTTCTATTAATTCTTGCAACCACTCCTTTGGGACTCGACCCCATCCCATTCAGTTGAGTTAATTACTGCTAGCGATCCTTGACACCTGAATTGGAAGTCGTATCTTTGATTATGTCAAACATCACTTAGCACCACCAGTGCAGGGTCCTCCCCCATGGTCTATGAATAGACTGAAGACTAAGGGCCTGATGACCATTATAGAGGAGAAGCGACTATCCACTGATAAAGGGATAGACATATACCCCGACAGTTGGCGCACCATAAAGGCCCGTATGTTTGAGATCTTCACAAAACCCTGGGTTCCTATATTCCAAATGGTCCAGGAATTCTACACCGCTTACGGAGCCCTTGTGCCGCAATGGAAGAAGCTGGCTGCTAAATTCGAGCCGGTTGATTATGTGGTTGTCAGGGGCAAGAAAGTGATGTGTAACAATACTAACATAAATACGATATTGGAGTGCAACGAAAACATTGCAGACGCCCACCAGTACATGATCAAGACTAAGTCTTTGGAGAACATGAAAAATTGGCTAGCCCCTCTCATATGTGATGGCACTCCGATGTGGTTAGAAGAAGGGGCTCCGATAGAAAAGAAGGACCTAAATGTAGCTGCGAGGTACTGGTTTAGCTTTTTCAGTAGCACTATCATACCATCCCAAAATAAGTCTATCCTACGCCACACAAAGGCTGCTTGTCTTGGCTCGATCATTGCTGAGAGCGCATGAATTTGGGCATGATTGTTGAGCAGGAGATGGACATAAGGGCCAAACAACAACAAACTGCCCTCCCCTTTCTGATGTTGATCACCAAGGTGTGCAGACGGGCTCGGGTGCCTAGAGATGAGAAGAAGGATGTGGAAGTGATTCCCACATCTTCTACTGACATCCAGAGGATTGAGGCAGAGTATTTGAAAGATGAGGCGAAAAAGAAGAAAGCATCCCCGGTGGACTCTCCCCCGGTTGTGGATACAAATGCACTACATGTAGAGGTCCTCTTCAGGTACATGCAGTGCTGCCCCTTCTGTTACCCCTAGTACAACTATTGCTCCTGTGCCTCCCAAATCTGGTATTGTTGTTGTTGCTGACCGACCTCCACTCACCCAAGCTGCATTGCTAAGGATGGGGCAACTAGCCCATTCTGAGGATCGTCGTGCCACCGGACTTGAGGCCACCATACCGAGCATGATTCAGACAGCCCTAGTTGATGTTGTGACACCTTTGAGTGCTACCATTGATGCCCTTGTGAAAAGGATAGAGGTGTGCGACCGTGGCCAAGGGGCCACTAAGAAGGTGACGGCCCTAAAGGCCACTATTTCTGCGCTAAGGAGGAATTTTGACAAGCTGAAGTCCACCGAAATGCCTTTGATTTTCGAGATGGTTGAGATCCCATATGTGCCACTTAATCCAGATATATTTACAGCTACCATCGGATATGATGTTCGAGCTGAGGACGTAGTTTGATCCCGACTCTAAGGCTGAGACGGATGAGGAGATACTTTGGGTTGCTGAGGAGGTTTCTTACGAGGGTCTTACGAAAACTGTGGAGGCCATGGTAGATGGAGCTCTGCAGACTTCTTTGGCTGACTCGAGTGGAGTTAGCAATGTTGAAGTTACACCGGGAACTGATGCCCTGAAAGATGGAGCGACTGCTTAGACAGGATTACTCTTTACCTCCCTCTCTGTCACTTTTTATTGATATTTGGATATTTTTCTTGCATTTGAGGACAAATTGCTTTTTGTTTTGTCATGGGGTGAGGTATTTTCATACCTACCTCTTGTGATTATTGATTTTATCTATATATATTGGGCTTTGTGCTATAAATTGTTTTTTGGTACTGTTTTATTAGATGTTTGAGCTTGTGGCTCCTTATTTTGAATGTAAATGATTTTTGGACCCTTCTGATAAATTTTGTGTCACCTCTTGATTGTGTTTGAATGTGGTTGTTCTCTTGCAAATTTGAGTATCAGTCTTGATCAATACCGATGACTTGAATAGTGCTCATAATCGAACAAAAAAGAATGTGCGTTGACAATAAGGCCAAATGAAGTTGCATAGGCAATATGTGAACTTTTTACATCTCGTTGTGACTAGCCGATTATCAAATTGAGTCTCTTTTAATGAACATTGAACTCTAGCGAAAGTGTGGAATCATGTTTGACATTGGTGTAAATGCCTTGTGTAATGAGCTTACCGTGAACCATGTGTGATGACACCTAGAATTTTCCCTGTTGGTCTGTTATACTTAGTGATGCAAGCTCTTGAAATGATCTTAGGCAAAAAGAATTTAAAGAGTGAAACAATTTGATATTATACCTCTTTTGTGGCCTACCTTGTGAGTATGTGAAGTTTGCTTGAACATCTTTTGAGCCTTAGCCTTTCCTTGGAAGAAACTTGATGAAATTGTGACCTTTCTTTATCCCTTCACCATTAATCCTCATGGAATGTGGTTTGTTTGAATAGCCAACTTAGGCCAAAAGCCTAAGCTGGGGGTGTGGTGAAAAGAGAAGGTAAATCAAGAAATGTGAAGAAATTCCCCCTCTACCCATGCCTTTGAAAATGATGGAACCCCTGCATACAAAAAAAATGAGAGAAAGAAGAAAAAAAAAGGAATGAAAAAGTTTGGAAATAAAGTTGCAAAAGAAAATGGGGTGTAAAAAGTTTCATGGAAAGTGAATAATGGGGTGACTTTTGAGCATGAATGAGAATGATGATGAAAAGGAAAGAAAGTGTTGTTCATACCACATTTCATGAGGATAGCAGCCACTGAGCCTAAATGACCATACCTTTATACTCAGCCCCGTTACAAGACTTGAAAAGACCTTTTTGATCTTGAGTAAGCTGAAACAAGTGTTGATTGGAAAATAAGGGCAAACATATGGGTGAAGTCATGCATGTGTTCATCTTTAGGAGCATGAGAGTTGTTTTTTATTCCAAAACTATAAATTGTTGAACCATTGTGCATGAATATAGAATCATTCTTTGTGTGAGGGCATTTGAGTGCCTTTGTTGAGCTTGAACTTGCATTTGAAGCAAGTATTGTGAACTTGAGAATCTATGGTAATGGTGAGTCACAACTTGAACCATTGCGTGCACAATTGATCCTCGCATAAGTAAGTTGAGTCTTATTGTGTGCATTCGTAATTGAGTCTTGTGTAGCACTGTTTGAGACATCCTTTTTGAACTGATGAACTTGAGTTTTACTTGAGGACAAACAAAAGTTTAAGTTGGGGGTGTTGATGAGTCCACGATTTGGACTCATTTAGGGCATTATTTGGATAGATTTAGTGTCCCCATATGCTTCATTTGTGCCAATAACTGATGTAAAATCCTTGATTTCCATGTATTTGGATTGAGGAACAAAGCATGGACACTAATTTACAAATAGGAAAAAAGCGAGCTGAAAGAAGGAAGAAATAAAGGCCTTGTGATTGCCAAGTCCCTTTGGCGAGTCGCCGAATGGCCACCATCTCGCCTAAAGTTCTCGTGTGCCAAGCCTTGAAGGGGAAAATCAAGTTGGTGAGAGAAAGGAGCAGTCGGCGTGTCGCCGAGTGGTTTCGCGATGTAGTGTTAGAACGCCCAAAGTTACAGAACTTGAGAATGCTGAAGGCCCAAGCAAAAAGGCGATGGAACTTACAAAAGAGCGGATCGCCGAGCTGATCGCCGAGCCCGACTTAGCGTGACGAATGGTCCTTCGCATCATTTTTTTGGTGGCTATAAATACATTTTTGAACATCTAGTATCATATCGATTATCATAATTATTATCTTTGACATTGAACTCTAAGTATTGAGACTAAGTTTTCCTTAACTTTGAAGAATTAAAGTTTTCCATTTTTGAGAAATTGAAAGTGGGTCTTTGCGATTCTTCAATTTGGACCTTTGTAAAGACAAAATTAATCTTACCCATTTGATGGAAACACAATTTGGTAACGATTTTTATCTTTTTATGATGTCTAGCTAAAACCCCAATTCTTGGGGTGTGATTATGTGATTATGGGTTGATTTAGCTTATGGGTATTGCTAATTGTTAGTTTAAATGTTGTTTAGAAGTGATGTCTATCATTAATTATGGTTAAAATTAGACGATTGTAGTTGCAAATGAAGTTCTACCTTCATGTTTTTAGCTTGCTTGAGAGAGAGGTTTTAAAACCATGATTATTGATTGATGGTTTGTGGGTATTGCATTGTCATGGGTTCAGCTCGAGAGAGCGAATCCTAAACCTTTTTCCACACATTCAGCTCGAGAGAGTGAATGGACTAAGGTGTAGGTTGGTCTTATTTTGTATGCTTGTCGATGTTAGAGAGAAATTGACATGATTTGGGTTAAATTGTTCGAGAGAAAGTTTACCTCATCTATAGTCTAGCCTATTCACTAATTTACATGTCTTTTCTAATAATTGCAATTACACATTTGTCTACAGTAGCCTATAATCGAATCATATCACAAGAACCCGTTGTTGTAGTTGATAATTTCAAACCAAAACCACTTATTATTTGACATTCGTGTCACCTCCTTATTTGAATTATGTTTTTATTCGATAATGTTTATTCCTATGATTGACTTCAGCATATTCGTACTTTCTTATTGAATCTTAAACACGTACCACTCCCTGTGGGATTCCACCCCAACTCATTTAGTTGGATTATTATACTGGCTAACAATCGTTAACTCTTAGAATTGGACGAAGTGTCCTTGATACGTTAAACCAAAAGGTCAAACTCAAATGATAAAGCTGAATCGTACTATGACTCAAAATAGCCTCTAACTTACTAGTATTGTTGGAACATACCCCAGCTAAATCTAGTAAAAACTGAAACTAAAACTAAAACCAAAACCAAAGGAAACATGTTTGTCGTCTTCGAAGAATGAGGACTCACCACTGACACAGCTGAGATGAAGATTGGGAACTGATCTATGTGTGATTTGGAAGCTGAGAACCTGAACCTACATCACGAGAAAATGTAGAGCAGATTATGCGTCAATACTTGAATTGTAGTGAGCATGCAGGATAGAGTAGAGGTGAACAACATACATAACTGAACAAAGTATATAACTGAGCAATGATATAAGATAATCATGATGCTATATTGAACATGAACTAACTGAATGCAATGACCAAGTTTATAACATGTTGACCCTAAAATCTGACTGTAACTAATAACATGTCCAATGCAATAGAATATGATTGTAAGGGAGCTACTACTAACCGACATAAAACCACATGAGCTAAATGTGGAGTGTGATGTATACACCCCATTGAGAGGACCCATTATACCCTGCCAGAGGTAAAGAGGCATGACTGGTGTGATATCTAAACTGATGCCCACAGAGGGGACTTACAACCTACAAGGGCACGTAGTTCTGGGACTTGAGGGCGACGGACCCTAGTCCACTCGGTATTAAGGTGAACTTAATTGATATGTAATTAACAA
Source organism: Solanum megistacrolobum (assembly GCA_029582645.1). NCBI lineage: Eukaryota > Viridiplantae > Streptophyta > Magnoliopsida > Solanales > Solanaceae > Solanum > Solanum megistacrolobum. The sequence goes on along the minus strand of JAJOON010011903.1, from coordinate 58,380 downwards.
TTCATGACTGAATTTCTATAATACTAGATAGCTCAAAATACTGACATTCTAATTGAAAATGCAACATTAATGTACTAATAATGAAACATTCGAATATGAGGCATGTATAATTGAAATAACTTACTTAGCATGAGTAATTCATGAACTAAAAGAACATCATAGCTAGGGTTCTGAATTTATGCATGAATCTAGGCAAAAACAATACTACTACATGATAATCTAATTAGGAACATTAAAATAACTAATTCATGATAACTTGCTGAAATTCTAAAAACCCTAGGTCTAGAAAATATGGAGGTAATCAAGAATCTGACTAAATTCTAGGGACCTAATGGGTGAAAGGAACCCAGTAGTGAAATCCCACAAACCTGGTGATGAAAGTCGCAGAGAAATCTTTCAATTTTGGGGCTGGAATTGACAAAAACTTGTTGCGTTCTTGAATTAGGGCTACTCGATTTTCTCCTCTATTTTGCTCTAAGTTTCGCTTGATTACTAAATAATTGATTAGGTTAGGTTCTAATTAGCTTACTAGGATAAAACTGACCAAAACCACGTAGTTTAGGGGTCCAACGCATAGGGAAAAGACCAAATGACCACTGGCTTAAAAGTTGTCGGGGTCACCGACGGACCAGACTGACAGACCGTGGATGGGCCGACGATCTATTCAGGTTGGCCATCGTTCGACTTAAGATCGCTTATCCTGGGGCCTAGATCCACGGTCCGTTGTCTGACCTACGGTCCGTAGGTCCAACCGTGGGTCATGCCTTAGAGAAATTTCTGGGCTGATTCTGGGGAGGGCTACAGGTGGCCATCCACAGACAACCTGGACGGACCGTGGGCCACCCTACGGTCCATGGGTGGTAACTGTTGGTTTCACCTGCAACTTCTTGAAATCTCTTGGTTTGGTCTATTTTTGGATACGGGGTGTTACACTAACACCTTAGTCAATCAATTACACTAACGCTTCATAAGAGTCGAATGATGTGTAAACTTGCTTAATCGGTGTATCAAAAGTGAAATAATGATCTTGACCTTCGTTAAAGCCTTTGAACGATCCCAATTTGATGAAATCTATAATTTAGAACTCGGGTCCATCACGAATGTGACCCAAATTATTTGATCACGAAGACCAAATTTTACCTCACCCTCGATTATTTGTTACTAACGTGATGCCAAGCTCGAAATTGCACAGATCAATAGCCATCCTTCTATGCGAATGTGGCCCTGTGTTCACAAATGTGAAGAATGAAATATCACGCATTATAATATAGAAAACCAACTATATGTTCTTGAATATTATTGGAGATGAGCACAATCAATTTCTCACAACTTGAATTTATTATTGCAGAGTAAGAACCCACTTCGGTCATAAAAATTTTACAGGCAACACTCTCTTATTTCTTACTAACTTGTTGTTTTCTCTCTTACTTATTTTATTTCTTGCTTTCTTACTTACTTGTTACAACACAAATGGACCACCTCTATTTATAAGAGGGATGGAACAAACTAGCTAAGCATTTTTCCTGTTCAATTCTAGAATATTCCTCCAACCACTTAACTCTAGAATTTCCCTTTTTACATTTTTTTTCTTTAGAATACTCATTCTAGATATCTTCCGTCAATTCTCAATGATTCAAGAATATATTAAATTTTTCATGACTTATCTTAGGTAAATAATTAAGTTAGAGCTGAATTCTTAAAACTCACCCTCAATACTAAATCTTTTCTCTGTGTCCATTGTGAGTGATTCCTGAAACTCTACAACCATCAGGATGTCCATGCCCTTTGCGTATTTTAACCTTCATTGGATTATTCCAATCTATACTCTTTGAAGCTTCTTCAAAGGTAATAGTATCTTTGATAATAACCAATTTTGTTAATTTTGCATCTATATACATGATATATGGACGTTTCAACCGGGTAGACCTCCTTAGTTGCGATTGTGACGCTTCATGGACTTCTTCTTGCAACTCAGCTAGTGTTTCACAAGCTCCAATTTGCCATAAGCTCTTTTTTTCTTCTTATGAAGATCTCTCTTTTGAATGTGAATTGTGTTTTTCATATGCCTCTAGTTCTGATTCTTACTTACTTTGTTGTACTACTTCATTTTGTTTATGTTGTAGCACTCGCTCCAATTCTTTTGAATTTGGTCGGAAAACTTCTTTGAACCACCATGTTGATGCTTCATCAACTACCTTAGAAGTTGTTTCGACTGGAATGACATAGATTGAATTTAATCTTCTGCTTACGTCATTCGGTCTGAAAAAACATGGTTTTCTGAAGTTATTAGTTGTGACACAGTTAATAAAAATTTCTTCATACTGAAAATATGGCAGACATTCTAACTTCCAATACTCGATCTATGATGTGGCACGTACACCGTCTTGCTAACACGAGTGATTGGCATTCTTGAATTATTTATTGTCACCACTTCAATTGCCTTTAGATTTACTCATGTTGATAAATTTTTTCTAAAATCTAGTCATGCGATTGGAACATCTCGAATCAACAATCTAATCATGTTCATAGTAGACCAGTTCCTCACTTACAATTGTAAATGCGTTCTCTTTTTCTTTGTTAGATTGACAACCGAGAAGTTCCTCTTATTGATTGCATTTTTGAACTGTATAAAATGTCTAAAAGTCCATTCTTATTCTTCATCTTGTTAGTTTTGGAAAGAAGAAGCTACATTAACTTAAGGTTTCTTGTACCAGCAGTCTCTGGTGTAGGGTCCTTTCTTTCAATAATTGTAGCACTTCTCAATTTTTCGGTTGTTGAAGTCTTTCTCCTGCTTTTTTTGTCGTTGACTTTTTTGATGTTGATTCTTTTCGTCCCCCCCTGGATTTGAGCTTCTCTATGCCTCTGTTTTTTGATAGTCTTTGTAACACCTAAGATTCAAAAAGAGAAAAAAAATTATAGGTTTCCTAAATTTGGTGCCAGTACCGACGGGGTCACCAACTTCCCATGGTCTGAACACAATCTATCAGAAGGTCTGTGGTTTGCCAATCCAAGTTTTCCAAAATGTTAAAGTTTCTGTATTTTCATACAGTTCACCAGGTTGGTCTGTTGTCTTATGACAAGCCATAGGTAGGTCTCGTAGTGAGTCCCAAACTTAGTGAGATTTTAAGAAATTTCCCTTGGACCCACGGAGGCCATGAACAGACCGTAGATTTAACCACTAGATGTGCATGGGTCCCGTCATTTAAAGGTCAAAGAAGCAAGTTTTTGAACCCATCGAGGGTCGACCAGGATGGTCTGTAGGTGGATCCACAGACCGTATGTCCCCATCATCGATGGAGGTTGACAGTTATTTTAGAAGGGCTTTTGGTCTTTTCCAAATTATTCCAATCCAACACTATTTTATTATGCCCTTTACCCAAAGCTGTATATAATGATTTTTAACACCCAAAACACTTAATTCAATTCATTCTCCTAAATTCCCAAAGTTGAGCAAGTCATCTTCTCAAATATTTCTCTCTTTAAGGAAGAAGGAAGCTAGTGTTTCAAGATCAAGTCTCTTAATCCCTCATTGATTTCTTAATTTTAGCATCAAGGTATAATAGTTTTCACCTATGGAGCTCTTTCCTCCATAGGGTTCCTAAATTATCAAATTTACAAGTTAGAAATCTCCAATTGAAGCTAGGGTTTTCTTCCATATCATAGGTTCCTTTCAATGTTGATATAATTTATTGTTTTATTAACTATTATGCAGGAATTGAGATAATCCCATATTTTAAAGATGAATTCCCATGCTTAACTAATATTTTCTAGACTATGATGATATAATGTCGGTTTTGAACTAGGAAAGATGATTTTATCAATATATGCATGTTCACATGAAATTGATGAAAATGATCTAAGTTGCTTTGAGAGTAAAGCATAAATGTTGATGTTGTTAATTGTTGTGAATGGATTTCTCACATAATACTCGATATATGAATGTGAAAGGTTTTCTCACATAAATGATTCTTAGAGGTGGAAAGTTTTCTCAGCTAAACCGTGAATCAATTTTTAGGAGCTATTCTAATGGTATGACAAGAGGCAATTACCCATGTCCGCATAGTAAAAGACAAGAGGTGATTACCCATGTCCCTTAAAGATAAGATGAATATGATTGATGACTATTATGTGGGAATTATGCTTAGTACCGAGTGGAAATGTTGTGATTACATGTGTCCCATTAACTATGTGCCATCATGGATTGTCTTAGATAGACATTATCTAGTGTATCCACTTAAGCTAGATGTTCATGGTTCTTACCTTGGCATGTGAGGACACCTCTTTTTGGTGTGGGGTAGACACCAGATTCAATTTATAACTCACATGGTCTCTATGTCGGTTAAGGCAAATTTCCCACAACAATGATGATGACCTAAGGTTACTTCAAAAAGTATCTCACATGTGTTCAAAGATGATTTTACTTGCATTGACCATGATTATGAATGTACTTCTAATCTCTTCTCTTATATTTTAACTTAGTCTTTGCATGTCATGAAAATGTCCTTTTAGAATGATTTGGTACTTTTATTCATTGCTATCATAAATTGTACATTATTGTGCTAACATATACTCTTACCTACATTCTTCTAAAAATGTAGGGTCCAACGCTCCGATTTTGCATCCCCGTGGCTAGTGGTCACTTTGGTTATCTTGAGTCGTGGTGAGTCCTCATGCTTCGAGGACCGAACATTTTATTGTGTTTGGGGAAACGTAGGCAAGAGTATGTCCTAATACAAAATATGTACCAAGTATGATAATCATGCATGAGAACATATAAAGTCATGCTAAAAAGGGACATTTTCATGAGCATGCAAGGATCAAGCTTAAACATGAGATAAGAGTTAGAAGACATCCGTCATTAAACATGATCAATGCAAGTGAACATCATCTTAAAACATGTATGAGATACTTCCTTATAGTAGCCTTAACCGACATATAAGACCATGTGAGCTATTAACATGGAATCTGGTGTCTCACACATCGAAAAGAGTTTTCCTACTTGTCACGACCCAGGGGTACACCCTAGATGTAACATGTCGTACTTGACTCCGAAAGGGTCTCATACCAGCCCTTAGAACATCATAACATAAGATAATAGAAAAGTGCAGAATTTTAAAACATTTTTCAAACATTCAAAGTCTTTCTAAAAGGAAAGCGGAAGTCTTACTACACTTGTCTCAAACCATCTAGGACATGAATATCTTTGGGACACAACCCATACAAAAGTCTAAAACATAAAAGAAAGATATAAAAGGAAATGGTGGCTATATCTTTGATGCTATGAGGACTCACCAAGTCTTCAACTCCTTGCATTTTTAGAAACCTATCTTCAAGAATAGAACTCAAAATTGCCGAACCCTACAGTTGATGAGAATGTAGGCAAGAGTTGGCGTTAGTAAAAAAGTACTAAATATGATAGCTAGCACAACATCATAAGAGCATAACATAAGGGTTAGTCAACATAAGACATAATCCATAAGCATAAGAGATAGTAACATAATCATAAAAATAATCTCCAACATAGACATAATGTAAGCATTAGTTATCATAAAGCATAGTCCATATACATAGTCAATACTTAGACCTTCCTATCATAAGAGAACCACTCCATAAGTAACCTCCAAGTATACTTCTGCAATGCATGAATAAGACCCCATAATCCCATTCATGCTAAGTATCCCCTTTGGCCATCATAATCATATTTACCATCTTATGGTCTCATCCTTAGTTTAATTCTCATAACCAAGGGAATCTTCACCTTTGTTGAACATATCAAGGATGGAAACTATAGCAAAAATCCAAGCTAAGCAGATAAAATATGACAGAAACACTCCATAAATAGCTTCAAGTCATACCTGTGCAATGCATGGATAAGACCCCATAATCCTACCCACACTAAGTACCACTTTAGGTAATCATACATACTTTATTGTTGGGGACTAATCCCTCTTTACTATTTGCCACTATTCATTTAATGTACTTCTTTACTTAGTACCAGGCAAGTCATTAGACATGAAGGATTACAATTTAGTAATTCAAGGCTACCAAAGTATAGCACCATACTAGGCTAGACTAAACTACCATGGAAAGCATACTATCATGCAAGTACAAGCTATTCGAGGAAGGGTACAAGTGTTCCATCCTAGCTACCATGAAATGGTCTTAGACCAACTAAGTCATGCTACCATGCACCCATTCTATGATGCTAGTTCAAGCAATCCTTAGGAAGGGTATGATTCCTCAATCCAAGGCTACCATGAACTGGTCTTGGCCTAACCAAGTCATGCTACCATGCAAGCATTTTATGATGCTAGTTCAAGCTACATTGGAGAAGTACTATGGTTCAATCCAAGGCTACCATGGGAACTCCTAACTCAAGCTACCAAGCATGGTCTTGTCATACCAAGTCAAGCTATTCATGAAGGAATACTATGTCTCAACTTCAAGCTATTCTAGTCTAACATGCTTGATTCATTTTAGGAGAGCAAATCTTTCAACCTAGAATCATTCTATGTGAGAGAACCTTTCATCTCCTATCATGTTCACTATGTGTTCATTAGAATAGACTTTCAATCAACACATCTACATATCATGGTCATAGACACCTTACTCTCAAAGATTTACTTCTTACAATGACCATACATACCTAGACTTCAAGGTATTCTAATCACATGCTTTATCATTAATAGATTCTAATCATAAATCATCATAAAGATTCAACTTCAAGCTTTACTAGTCATGATCCATCATATATACTATAATATACTTCAGTTCACGTCTACATGCTTCTATTCATGAACAATTACTATACAAGTCATCAATTCTAGAAGATCATCTATAAATCCTCAATTTCCCTTCACAAGGCATAAACCAACATTACTTCAATTTCATCAATTAGACTAGGGTTAACCATGAAAAACATGTAAATTCATCATAATAACATGATTCACTACTAATTCTATCATAAACAAACAATACCCACTCAATTAGGTCAACATACAACATAACCAACAACATTGAAGAAACCCTAACTTGAATTGTAGAATCCTTCATCAAATTGGGGGATTCTAGGGGTCTCCATGGATTAAAGAATCCATGGATGATTAAGCTATCATACCTTGGATACAAAGCCCTCACAAATCTTGGAAGATTGGAGGAATTCGACCTAGCTGGATTCTTATTCTTCTTCTTCTTTCTTGAGTTTTCTAGAGAGAGAATTTTTTAGAGGAAGAAATTTTGGATCTTTTGGGGTTTTGGAATTAATGACTTATTTGAGGTGGTTAAAGGCTTAAAATAGTTTATATAGGTGTACTAAGACCATGCAAAACGACCTCACTTAATAACTACCTAATAAGGAATTTCCCTAAAAGCCCTTCACTAGGCAGCCTAATCCCAGGCTCCACGAGTTGTGGTCCTCACCACGAGCTATGGTCCTGCCCATGGTCCTTGGAAAATGGCTTGGGCTTGGTGTCTTGGCCTTCACGAATTGAAAGCACCTTCACAAGCCTTCCCACGAGTTGTGGTCTTGAGCACTTGCCATGAAGTGGCTCGTGAAGTTGAGCCATTTTGAGGCAGCATCAAGGGAGCTACTGCCTTGACCATCACAGACCACACCACGAGCCGTGGTGGTGGTTGTGGAGTTGAGGCAATGTGTCCCAAGCTTGGGGCAGCCTTGGCCCTTGGCTTGGGCCTTGCCCGTTGGCCTTAGCCCTTGCCCTTTGCCTTGTCCCTTGTTTGCCTCACTCTTAGCCCTAGTTGGCCTAATAAGCTATGGGGCGTAAGAATATCTCCCCCTTGGGGACATTCGTCCTCGAATGACGATATAGACACCACCTAAAGAAAATGACTCTAGACTAGCAACCCATCATGCATGCAACACATCTAAATGCACACAACAAAGGAGGAAACATCAACTCCAAACTAAAAATACTCAATGCATCATAGGGAAGTAGGAACTACATCTAACAAGCCAAAATTCATGAAATTCTACATCTACTCATTTTCAAAGAGGAACTACAATCTCCTAGCTAACACATGCTCAATATACACTTATTGAGCTCATATGCAATTTACTCTCAAAAATCATTTATTCTAGGGGGAATCTTTCAACTGCAAACTAAGGAATGCTCATATGTTCATCTCATGAAGTCAAATAGGCAACTCTACTCAATACACTACAACATGAGGTTAAAAAAAAGCACATAATTCACTTCTTTCAAGACCTAAACATTTTCATGAACATGCACATAAAGAAATCATGGCCACAAATAAACACACAATGACCTTGCTATTTAGGCACACCATCTCCCCCTTTGGAGTAAGCCTATACAAACTCCTCTAAACATCATTCATACTAAAGACAACATCAAAGTCTAGCATATCAAATCACAAAAGACAAGCAAGTCCGGAATTTAATAAAGAATATAGCACATACCGGTAGCAACATTAGGAGGTCACTCTTGTTCATCTCTAGATTGAAGAACATAGAACCTATTCTTCTTTTGAGCATTCTCATCCGGACCACTAGTGTCAACCTTCTTATCCTCTCTTCCCTTACCCTTTTGCATGTTAGTGTCCTTGCTTTGTTCCTCAATCCATATACTTGAAAATCAAGGGTTTAACATCAGTTTATGGCGCAAATTAAGCATTTGAGGACACTAAATCTATCTAAATAAAGCCCCAAATGAGTCCAAATCTTGGACTCATCAACATCCCCAACTTAAACTTTTGCTTGTCCTCAAGTAAAACTCAAGTTCAGCAGCTCAAAAAGGATGTCTCAAACAGTGCTACAAAAGACTCAACATGAATGCACACAACAAGACTCAACTACTCATGCAATGACCAATTGTGCACTCAAAGATTCAAGTTGTGACTCACAATACCAAAGATGTTCAAGTTCACAATACTCGCTTCAAATCCAAGTTCAAGCTAAACAAAGGTACTCCATTGCCCTCACAACAAAGATGATTCCCTATTTACACAAGGTTCTTTAACAATTTATAGTTCCAGAATCACCTACGACTGTCACACTTACAAAGATGAACACATGCATGACTTCACCATAGGTTTGCCCTTATTTTCCAATCAACATTCGCTTCAGCTCGCTCAAGATTACAAAGGTCTTTTCAAGGCTTGTAACAGAGCTGAGTGTAAAGGTATGGTCATTTAGGCTTAGTGGCTGCTACCCTCATGAAATGTGGTCTGAACATCACTTTATTCCTTTTCTTCAACATTTTAATCATGCTCATAATTCACCCCATTATTCAACTTTCAATGGACTACCGGACAACCCATTTCTTTTGCAACTTTCACCACTTTATTTCAAAACTCTTTCATTCTTTTTCTTTTGTGTTCTTCTTTCTTTTCTTTTTTACATGGAGGAGTTCCATCTTTTCCAAGACCATTGCTCAAAGGGGAATTTTTCACACTTCTTGATTTACCTTCTCTTTTTACCACACCCCAACTTTGGCCTAAGTTGGCTATTCAAACAAATCATACTTCATGAGAGTTATGGGTGAATGTATAAAGAGGGGTCACAACTGTTCAAGTTTCTTCCAAGAAAAGGATAAGGCTCAAAGGGGTTCAAGCAAGGTTCACACACCTCACAAGGTTGGCCACAAAAAGAGGCATATTGTCAATTTTTTTCACTCATCAAAAAATTTTCTTGAGATCATTTCAAGAGCTTGCATCACTTAGTCAACCAGACCAACGGGGCAAATTCTAGGTGTCACCGCACACAATGTTCAATGTAAGCTCATCACACAAGGCATTGGCACCAATATCAAACGAGACTCATTCTAGCTAGTGTGCAATGTTCATTACAAGAGACTTTATTCGATAACCGGCTAGTCAGAACGAGATGCAAAAGTCCACATATTGTCTATGCAACTTCATTTGGCTTCATCATAGCCGCACATTCAAGTCATTCAATTAAGAGTACTATTCAATTCATCAATATTTATAACAATCGATACTCGAATTTACATAAGAATAGCCACAATCACACACAAAAGAGATGGCACAAATTTTCAAAATGGGTCAAAAACCATTTCCATTTAAAACAAGGACCCACAAGCTCAAATATCCACAAGATAGAATCAAAACACAAAACCCAATGTATATATACAAAATATAATCACAAGAGGTAGGTATGGAAATACCTCACCCTACCCACAAAAGAAAAGTGCTTTTCTTCAAATGCAACTAAAATAACCAAAATCAAGAAAACCAATAGAGAGGGAGATAAAGAATGAACCCTATCTAATTAGTCACTCCGTTTGTCAGGGAATTAATGCTCGGTGTCACACTCTGGTCTTGGGCATTAGTGCCCGGGGCAACAGCTACACTGGCTCTACTAAGGCATTCCATGGACGTATCTGTCAGCGATGTCTAAATGACCGACTGCACTATCGTCTCCTCTAAATCAGGAAGGTGCTCATAGATGGTCGACTCTTGAGAATCAAGATGCTCCTCATTCTTCTCCGCCTCTGACTCATCAGTAGCCACATCATCCATAGACTCATCTCTGGTGGTAGGCGGAGGAATATAAGAACTGGTTGGGACACCTGGAGCCTCGGATGACTCAAACAGTGAAGTGAAGTTTGTGTACTTCAGATAATCCATATCATTCCTCAAATCAAAAACCTCGGCTCTCAAAGTCGTCACCTTAAAATTAACCTCTTATCCTCCCTCACAAGTCTCTACTCTCAGCGTGAGAGCATCAATCGATGTTCGGAAGGGTTTCAAAGTAGTTGAAATAGCCCGATCAATCATCTAGTGCACCCTAGTCTCTAGCCGAGAAGCCCGCACATCGATAGAATGGGCTAGGTTACCCATCTTGAAAAGCATGGCCTGAGTGATCCTAGTAGCCTGGGAAGCAACAGAAGAACCTGGGGACTAGGAAGGAGTGGTAGAGGATGTACCCGAAGGCTTGAGGTCTGAGTAAGCAAAGATGCCTTTGCAGGTATGGTCTCAACATCAACTTCCGGGGATGTATCCACCAGAGTTACTCTCCTCCTATATGCCTCATCCTGTGTGTGAGTTCAGCCTCTATGCGGCGGATATCAGTGGAGGATGTGGGTCTGACCTCAATGTACCTCTTCTCATCACGAGGAACTCCACCCCGCCGACATAACTCTGTAATCAGTATTGGAAAGGAAGGGATGTTTGGCGCGGTTTAGCCCTCATGGCCATCTCCTACTCGATGATAAGCCCCAAGTTTATCCTCTTCATTGCTATGATCAACCCGAGACAAGCCGCCTTTGGGTGGCAGAGGATGGACGCATTCTATGAAGGCATTATGGAGCTGCTAATGAACCCGAACCAATACCGAGCAACAAAGGTCAAGTCCTTCTCCTCAATAGGGGCTCCTACCTCAATCCACCTTGGGGCGGTGTCAGATAAGAGGGGAGTTAGCCAGCCCTTTAGGTCATTGATGAGTCCACAAATTGGACTCATTTTGTGCTATATTTTGATAGAATTAGTGTCCTGAAATGCATATTTTGTCTCAATATCTGACGAAAATCCTTAAGTTTTAGTTATTTAGAGTTTGAGGCAAAGCATGGACACTACTTGGCAAGAAGGAATAAGGCGGCTGAAAAGAACGAAAAAATGAAGGCCTGAAGATTGTCGAGCCCAGTTGGCGAGTCGCCGATCGGCCTAGAGATCGCCTTTTGTTCTAGTGTGATGAGCCTTGAAGGAAAGGGTCAAGTTGGCGATGAAATGGAGCAGTCAGTGCATCGCCGAGCAGTTTCACGAAGCAGTACCATATCACCCAACGGCTCGAAACATGAAGAGGCTGAAGGCTAAATTAGGAAGGCGATGTAATCGACTTAAAGGCGGATCACCGAGTGTATCGATGATCCTGACTAACTGCGCCGAATGGTCCTCCGCAGCACAAATTTTCTAACACTATAAATGCTTGTTTTAAATTTTTAGCTTAGTATCAAGTATCACTTCTATTATTCTAACTTTTTACAGCTTTTAGAGAGTTTAATTTTTCAGGGTTTTGGAGACTTTGTTCTAAAACATTGAAGATTCAAAGGGTTTCAACTCTAAGAAATTGGACGTGGGTCTCGAAGAATCTTCACTCTTGACATGTTTTAAGAATTAATTCTTCATACCCCCAGTTGATGGAAACTGATATTGGTATAAATTTTTATCTCTTTTACATGTCTAGCTAAAGCCCTAATTCTTAGGGTGTGATTTTGTGAATATAAGTTAAATTATTTGTTGGGTCTTGTTTGTTGATGGTTTATTTGTTGTTTAAATGTGATTTCGTTTAGTAGTTGTGTATGAACTTAATGGGATTGTAGTTGCAAATACGATTTCATCTTAGTGTTTTTGGCTTGCTCAAGGGAGAGGTCGTAAAACAAAGACTACTAAATTGATAGCTGGTGGTATTGGGTCGACATGGGTTCAGCTCGAGAGAGTGAACCCTAGTCCTTCTCCCACACATTCAGCTTGTGAGAGTGAATGGGTTAAGACGAAGGCTGTGCTTAATGCGGCAACTCGGTGTTCGAGAGAAACCGAGTTGATTCGGGGTAAGTTGCTCGAGAGAGAATTTACCCCCACTATAGTCTTGCCTAGTCACAAATGTTCAACAATTTACTATCAAAAGCATGTACCCGATAGTCTAGTTTATCTCGTATTCCTATCACATCCCTAGAATCTCGTCTCCATATCTGGTTTCCTTATATTTTTGTTCTTTTTAGTTGTGAATCACTACAAACCCCCATTGATAATTGACGCTTGCATCACTCTTTATATTTAGTATGTTTTTATTCGTTAATATTTATAGCTATGACTAATTAGAACTTGATTTTATTTTTCTACTAATTCTCAAAACCACTCCTTGTGGGAATGATCCCAACCCTTGGTTGGGTTATATCACTACACGCAATCATTTTGCACTTGAACCGAAATAGTGTCAGTTGATTACGTCGAACATCAAAATAGCGCCACTGCCGGGGAATGGTGTTATTTGAGAATTTGTAGTTAGTAAAATATTTGTTCTCCTTAGTCATAATTTATTAGCTTTATTTTTAGTTTTGTTTTTCTATGAGTTGTTATTGTAGGCAGATACGTTGAGCATGACTGAGGGAAATAGTGGCAAATTGGCTGAGACGAATCAAGAAGTCGAGAGGGATTTCAAGTTAACCGCACTGGTAACACAGCTGAACGATTTGGCCACCGAAATATCAGAGGTGGAAGACCAGTGCAAAAGTCAAGAGAGGTACATACCACCTCATGAGCGTAAAAAGTCTAGAGACAGGGAGAAAAATCATGTCGAGGACACACTACAAATCATTCTCCAAAAGATCACTGAACAAGATCGAGTGTTGGAAGAGATAAAGGAGAATATTGAACTGTTGAATCAGATGATTGGCTCTCATTCTAGATCTATCTAGTTGATCAGGACACTTATGAGTTATGCAGTGCCTCAGCTCCACTCAAATGAACTATTGGGATTACCTAGTAACACTAGGGCCAACCCCAATAATGGAGAATGAGTAAGGACTTGCGTCGGGCAACGACGTTAACTAAGGCGCTTCTTGGGAGGTAACCCAAGGTGTTAATAGATTTCTTTTAAGTTTAGAATAATCGTGTGTTGATTGCGTAGGATAATGTGAGGAAAATGTTGAAAAGTGCAACTTCGCAAGTTAGAGATCCAATGGGAGAATCGCCAACGAAGTCAGCTACCCTGACCGAGACCGTTGTTAGACTTAAGACAGATTCAAAATGAGAATCTGTAAAACTCGGTGAACCCTTGAAACTATCGGTGAGTCACCAAACAGGTCAGCGAACACGACATAGTCCACCGTTTGGACCTCCATACTAATAGAGATCTTGTAAAAGTCAGCAAAGTAAATGACTAATTCGTGAGTCGCCGATTGGATCGGCGATCATGACTAATATCATCGAATGGGTGCAAACTGGACGGTCTTTAAAAAGAAAGAATGGTTTAAACTTCCTACTCTTTCATTTTCCCTCGTTTTAACCTTCCAAATCTAGCATCTATTTAGTATTTTGAATATTGTTGCACTCGATAAGTATTTTGGTTGTTTATTTGAGCTCGGAGTTGCAAAACTTTGCCGCTTAGCATCACAAATTTATATTGTTCCGCATAAAAGGTTGGTTTTCCAAATCCAGTGTTCATTTTTATCGCATTTTGTACTCATTTGCAAATGATCATATCGTATTGTCATGTGTTGGGCCTCTCTGATAGGATTATAAAGCTTACATGCCACTGTTAATTTGATACTCTTGCCCGTATTGGTTAGATCGTCGAATACCTGTATTTTTGTTCCTTAAATTGAGTTAAATTTTGTGGGGGTATGCTTGAATGTTGGTTAGATTGGTAGGGTGAAGTCTGAGTAGCCCGTATTTTGCTAAATGACGTAAATGGCACAATGATAGAGTGAGTGACACCATTCTTAAGGGCAGAAGTCATCAAATGACCAAATTTGGCAAAACCGACAAAATTTGAATATCTTGGGGCAATGGGTGTTATGGGTCTGAACTTAATTGTATTAGTGCATGCTTTGATTTTGTATTTGGGGGTTGCGGGGTTGAATTCGACAAGATGGGTTAAAAATAGGCACGTTGGGCCATTTGGCAAGCTGGGTCGAGCTCGCCGAACCACTCGGCGGTTCACCTAATATCCCCACATCGCCTTTAGTTTCAAGTTGTATGTGTTGTTGGCTAATGTAACTTTTGGCGAGACGCTTGATGTCGCCAAAGGCACTCGGCGACTAGCCGATCGTCTTTGTTTCGCCCTTTGTTTGGACCCATGAACCCTTACTACACTGGAACTTTTAGCGAGCTATCCCCTGCTCGCCAAAGGCTATCGGCGAATCGCCAAAAGTGACCTCCCATCGCCAACTTGCTGAGAATGGTAAGTCAATCCTTTCGAAAAGCCCGATTAACTCGACGAATCTCTATGCACTTGCTTCTCTGTGAAACTGATTAAATCATTCCTAATATTTTTTCTTAATATCATGCAGCCATGGCGAGAACAAACATAGATGAGCAACCTCGAAAAAGAGTACGGGGTGTCAAAATTAATGAAGGGGGAGCAACCCCTTCGAAAAAAGAAAGGCAGGAACCTCCACCAGGCGATAAAAGGAAGGGAAAGAGGCCCATATCTGATAGGGCTGCTGCTAGTCCCCGGACTAATGTACCTGAACCTAATAACGATCAGCTATTGTGACCCAGTGCTCTGAGACCAGGACTAGATCTCACCCCATTTCCACCACAGTACATCCTGCCTCCACACCAGCAGAGTCAGCACCAACTCTAGCCCCTTCTGTGGCTCCTGTGCTACCAGTCATTTCGTTACCTATACTCCTCAACAGGTTGAAAGGCGATGGTTTGCGAACCATCCCAGAGGAAAAACTACTATCTGTAGAAGGACTGGAGAACCAATACCCAGTGTAGCGGAGTTAATATAGTGGCATCAGTTTCAGATGTTCACCAGACCACGAGGTCCATATATTCCTTCATAGGTTCATGAGTTTTATGCAGCATATGGGGAACTGGTACCGAAGAGTAAGAAAAAGGCCAGCGAGTTCAGACCGATTAAGTTGGTCATGGTCAAAGGTGTGGAGGTAAGTTGTAGGACTAGATATTCCTCATGGGAATGCACTGGCATATGAAGGATTGCCTATAGCAGAAACTCTAGAGGATCTCAAGGGTTGATTTTCCCCCTTATATCTGATACCACTCCTCGGTGAATGGAGGCGGGAGTCGAAATTGAAAATAACGATTTGAATATAGCTGCCCGATATTGGTTTTGATTCATTAGTAGCTCAATAATGACTTCACAGAATGAATCTGTCCTCCGACTTGCGAAGGCAGCCTGCTTGGGGTCTATTTTATCGAAGAGGCGACTCAACTTGGGCCTTATCATAGAGCAAGAGATACCAATAAGAACCAAACAGAGGCAGACTTCTATGCCATTTCCAGTACTGATCACAGAGTTGTGTCGGCGTGCTGGAATGCCTAGGGATGCCACTAGAGACTTTGAGGTGACCCCATCCTCCTCCACTGACATTCGGCATATTGAGGCCGAGTACACTAGAGAGGAGGCTGACATAAGAAGAGCAGCACCGACAGACACTTCTCCAGAAATGGATGTCAACTCTATACCTGCAGAGGCGTTTACACCTACTCCGGCCTCCGGGCCTTCAACAGATACACCTATGGTGGTATCTAGTGGAGCTGGTCCTTCTGAGATGATTCTGGGCACTGATGCCCAAGTACAGACTACTGCACCGAGAACTGAGACCAAGACAGATGGAGAGACTGCATAGACAGGATCATTTCTTTACCTGCCTCTCTATCTTACTTTCTTTCACTCTTGGATACGTTAATTTATTTGCATTTGAGGACAAATGGTTTTTATTTGTGGTGGGATGGTGAGCCCCACCTTTTGTGTGAATATTGATGCTTCGCTGTTTTGTGCATATAATTGGGTTGTTTTGCTTATAATTATGTGTTACACTGCTTCTTGGGGATGTTGAGCTTGTGGCTACTTTTTTCTTAAATTGTAAATGATTTTGAACCCTTTCAAAAAAATTTAAATTTTCCCCACCTCTTGAATGTGTGGAATGTGGCTGTTCTTTAGCAAATTTGAGTCTTGGTTTTGATCAATAGCGATGACTCAAATAGTGCTCATAATCGAACGAACATGAATGTGCGGCTGCAATGAGATCAATTGAAGTTGCATAGTCAATATGTGAACTCTTTGCATCTCGTTGTGTCTAGCCAATTATCAAATTGATTCTTTTGTAATGAACGTTACACACTAACGAAACTGTGGAGTCTTGTTTGACTTTGGTGTCGATGCCTTGTGTGATGAGCTTTATGTGAACCATGCATGATAACACCTAGAATTTGCCCAGTTGGTCCGGTCGACTAAGTAAGGCTATCTCTTGATATGATCTTAGGCAACTTCGAAGTGTGCTAGCCAATTTGACATATACCTCTTTAGTGGCCTACCTTGTGAGTGTGTGAACCTATTTTGAACACCCCTTGAGACTTACCTTTCTTTGGAAGAAACTTGATGAAAACATGATCTTTCTTAATTCACTACCCATAATCCTCGTGATTCGTAGTTGATCAAATAGCCAACTTAGGCCAAAAGCCTAAGTTTGGGGTGTGGTGAAAAGAAAAGGCAAGTCAAGAAGATCAAGAAAAGTCCCCTTTAACCCAAGGTGTTGAAAAAAAAATGGAACCCCTCCATACAAAAAAAGATAAAGAAAAGGAATGAAAAAGATGTGGAATAAAGTACAAAAGAAAAGGGGGTTCCGAACAATCCATGGAAGTGAATAATGGGATGGCTTACGAGCACTAAAGAAAATGATGAAAGAAGAGGAAAGAGGGTGTTGAAAGCACCACATTTCATGAGGATGAAAGTCACTAAGCCTAAATGATCATACCTTTGCACTCAACCCCATTACAAGCCCTAAAAAGACCTTTTTGATCTTGAGTGAGCCGAAACAGTTGTTGATTGGAAAATATGGGCAAACCTATGGGTGAAAGCATGCATTGTGTTCTTCTTTATGAGAGTGAGCATTGCATTTGATTCCAGAACTTAAAATAATTAAACCATTATGTGTGAATATGGAATCATTATTGGTGAGAGGGCATTTGAATACCTTTGTTGAACTCGAACTTGCATCTGAAAAAGTATAGTGAGCTTGAGAATCTTTGATAATGGTGTGTCACGACTTGAGTCTTTCAGTATACTATTGATCCTTGCATGAGTAAGTTGAGTCTTGTTGTGTACATTCATGATTAAGTCTTGTGTATCACTGTTTGAGACATCCTTTTTGAACTACTGCAATTAAGGTTTACTTGAGGACAAGCAAAAGTTTAAGTTGGGGATTTTGATGAGTCCACAAATTTGACTCATTTAGGACTATATTTTGATACAATTAGTGTCCTCAAATGCATATTTTGTCTCAATATCTGATGAAAATCCTTAAGTTTCAGGTATTTAGAGTTTGAGGCAAAACATGGACACTACTTGGCAAGAAGGAACAAGGCGGTTGAAAAGAACGAAGAAATGAAGTCCTGAAGATCGCCGAGCCTAGTTGGCGAGTCATCAATCAGCCTAGAGATTGCCTTTTCATCCAGTGTGTTGAGCCCTGAAGGAAAAGGTCAAGTTGGCGATGAAATGGAGCAGTCGGCGCATCGCCGAGCAGTTCTATGAAGCACTACCATATCGCCCAATGACTCAAAACGTGAAGAGGTTGAAGGCTAAATTAGGAAGGCGATGTAATCGACCAAAAGGCGGATTGCTGAGTGTATCGGCGATCCCGACTAACTGTGCCGAATGGTCGCACAAATTTTCAAACACTATAAATACTTGTTTTAAATTTCTAGCTTAGTATCAAGTATCACTTCTATTATTCTAACTTTTTACAGTTTTTAGAGAGTAAGTTTTAGAGGGTTTTGGAGACCTTGTTCTAAGACCTTGAAGATTCAAAGGGTTTCAACTCTAAGAAATTGGATGTAGGTCTCGAAGATTCTTCACTCTTGACGTGTTTTAAGACTTAATTCTTCATACCCAGTTGATGGAAACTGATATTGGTATAAATTTTTATCTCTTTTACATATCTAGCTAGCTAAAACCCCAATTCTTGGGGTGTGATTTTGTAAATATGGGTTAAATTATCTATTGGGTCTTGCTCGTTGATGGTTTATTTGTTGTTTAAATGTAATTTCATTTAGTAGTTGTGTATGAACTTAATGGGATTTTAGTTGCAAATACGATTTCATCTTATTGTTCTTGGATTACTCGAGGAAGAGGTCGTAAAACTAAGACTACTAAATTGATAGCTGGTGGTATTGGGTCAACATGGGTTCAGCTCGAGAGAGTGAACCCTAGTCCTTCTCCCACATATTCAGCTCGAGAGAGTTAATGGGCTAAGGCGGAGGTTGTGCTTAATGCAGCAACTCGGTGTTCAAGAGAAACCGAGTTAATTCGGAGTAAGTTGCTCGAGAGAGAATTTACCCCCACTATAGTCTAGCCTAGTCACAAATGTTCAACAATTTACTATCAAAAGCATGTACCCGTTGGTCTAGTTTATCCCGTATTCCTATCGCATCCCAAGAATCTCGTCTCCATATCTAGTTTCCTTATATTTTTACTCTTTTTAGTTGTTAATCACTACTAACCCCCATTGGTAATTGAGGCTTGTGTCACTCCTTAGATTTAGTAGGTTTTTATTCGTTAATATTTATAGCTATGACTAATTAGAACTTGATTTTATTTTTCTACTAATTCTCAAAACCACTCCCTGTGGGAACGAACTCAACCCTTGGTTGGGTTATATCACTACGCGCGATCGTTTGGCACTTGAACCAAAATAGTGTCAGTTGATTACGTCGAACATCAGTCATCCAGAGTTTGTGTTTTTGTCATGCCCTCATACTCATGCTCAAATCTTGTAGCACTGTCAAGTGCAACATTTATATCATAGCTGTTGCATCCTACTGTTCTCTCCCGTACCATTACGGACGCCATCGGTCTTAAGGCGTTGGCCTTCTTCTTTCCCTGGGGTACTAAATCACCATAAGCGGTGTAGAACTCTTTGACCTATGTGGGGATGTATAGGCTTCAGGGCTTGGTGAATAGGTCAAATTTGTGGAAGCGGAGAGTGTCCCATACCAAAGAGTACCTATCCACCACACTATCCGTGGAAAGTCTCTTTTCCTCTAGTCTTCAATCCCTCGGCCTTTAGTCTATTGAGTAACCGGGGAGGAGGACCCTGAACTCGTGGTGCTTCTCTGTCAGAGTTGGCACTGTATCAGCGGCAGGAGGGGTAGAATACGGAATCCTAGACAGATCTTGACGAACTCTAGCACGAATCTCAGCTCACCTGGTCTGTAGTGGTTGGTCATCCTCATGCTCGGAGAATGAGGCCTGAGAATGGAAAGAATCCCCATCACTGCCGGAGTCGTGCTCCGATCTCTCGGCTACAGGCGCTTTGCCCTTGCCCTTGCCTCCGGTAGGAGGGGCATTCTTTCCCATTTTAGAAGGAGAAACTGCTCCCTCATTGATTACGATTCCCTGTGCTCGCTTGCGGGTTGGCATTCCATTCTCGTCCCAATTGGTCCTAGCAATATTTGCAAAACACATTGGAAAGAGTTAGAAAATACCGCAATAAAAATCTCAAAATTCAGGTTATAGAATGACCCGCCGAACCAATCAGCGAGTCACCGAGTCACTTTGGCGAGCTAGATCGGGCTCGCCGAAAGGATCAGCCTGAAAATTTTCCAGAAATTAGACAAGTCAGCGACATGCAGGGCCCTTCGGCGAATCACTGACACCACTCGGCGAGCTCAGACTAGCCCACTGAAATTTACAGTATGTTTTTAGGGGTTAGGGACGTAGAAAGGGCAATCAATGGACCATTGGGTGAGTCACTGAGTGAACTCGGCGAGCTCAAGCTTCTCACTAATATTTACAGACTCTAACTCAGCCAAATTTAGAAATTAAAGGCGATCAAGGGGGACGTTGCCAAACCGCCGAACAGTTTGGCAGGCTCGACCCATTTCGCCAAACTGCCCAACGTGCAAAATTTCAACCCCGTTTCCCAAATTCAAGCCCACAACCCCCAAAATAAAAGTCAAACTACATACTTAATCAATTAGGCCCATACCCAATTAACCCATGCGTCCGGGGTACTGTGACTTCCCTCGGTTTGGCCAAAATTGGCCATTTGACAACTTTTGTCCTTAATAATGATGTCAAATGATCCATCATTGGGCAAAGTACGTCATTTAGCGCAATTGGGAGTTACTCAGACTTCACCCAACTAGACCCAACATTAATTAACCACAACCCAACAATTTATGATCAATTTTAATGCACAAAACTCGAGAAATCAACATTTCAAACAATTAAGCACAATTTCAAAACTAAAATAGGTAAACCAACACATCAAATACAATTTCAACACAGGCCCAACACACAACAATTAAATTTTGCCAAATGCATTCGAGTTCAACCACTAATCATGAGTTTGGGGTTGGAAAACAAACATTTAAGCCGAATAAAGAATTTTATATGCTAGGCGGCAATGTAATCCAAATTCGAGCAGGAGATCAAGAATAAAAAGTGATAAAAATAGGAAAATATGTAAACCACTCGGCGATCCGCCGAGTGGTGGCATACCTCGCCGAGTTTTACAGGACCTCCAATAAATTTGGGGGTCCAAACAGCAGATGAAATTGGGATCGCCGACCTGTTGGCTGAGTCGCCGATTCATCTATTGGCCCACCGAGTTTTACAGACTCCCACCTGATATTTTTGTGAGTCCAACGACGGTTCAAATCGGACTCGCTGACCTCTTTGGTGAGTCGTTGATTGGACTATTTGCTCAATCTGCACATTTTTAAGCACATTCCACTTTTCAACCTACACAATCAACACCCGTTATTCAAAACAAAATACAAAGCATTAAGAACTTAGGTTAACTGATGAGTCCACAAATTGGACTCATTTAGGGATTTATTATAATAGAAATAGTGTCCTTGAATGCTTGTTTTATCTCAATACTTGATTAAAATGTTGAAGTTTCAGGTATTTGAAGTTTTAGTGGAAGTATAGACACTTAGGCGCACAACGGAGCAAATAGGGCTGAAAAGAACAAGAAATGGAATCATGCGGATCGCCGAGTTCAACTTGGTGAGTCACCGAAATGACATGAACTGCCCTCCGTTCCATTATGCGAAGCCTTGAAGGAAGTAGATCAAAAGGCGAGGAAATGAGCAGTTGGCGAGTCACCGATCAGTTCTGCGAAGCAGAACTGTACCGCCCAATGATCCAGAATGCGAGGATGCTAAATGCAAGACACTGAAGGCGATGAGCTGACCAAAAGGCAGAGCGCCGAGTTCATCGACGATCTCGACTAATGTCGTCGAACAATCCTCCACAGCACAATCTGTGAAAACTATAAATAATATTTAGAATTGTAGTCTTAGTGTGGAACAATTATTATTATTATTTCCACTTTAGAACATACTTTAGCTGAAATTTTTCTCTCAAGTTTGGAGAGGGTTTTGTGGAGGCTTGAAGAAAGGAGTTCTTCTTCCCCAAGTTGGAAGTAGGTCTTGTCTATTCATTTTCCTTTGCTTAATTTAAGGTTTAATTTCTTATACCCAGTTGATTTCATTATCATGCTAGGTATAATTTCTTATTTCTTGATGTGTGGCTAAAAATCCCCATTCTTGGGGTGTGATTTAGAAAGTATGGGTTCATATTCTTATGGGGTCTTGCTTGCTGATAGGTTAGATGTATTTTAATGGTGATTTCACCTAGTGGTTGTAGTTTAATCTAAAGGGTTTGTAGTTGTAAATACAAAGCCACCCATGTGTTTTTGGCTTGCCCGAGAGGGAGGTCGCGAAACCAAAACCACTAGACAAATAGCCTAATGAGTGGGTCGACATGAGGTTCAGCCCGAGAGGGTGAGCCCTAGTCCCATACCCTAACACTCAGCTCGAGAGAGTGAGTGGGGTAAGGCGTAGGTTGGTCTTCATGCTGCAAATGGGTGTCCGAAAGGAATGCATTCGAAATGGGGTAAGTTGCCCGAGAGGGAACTTATTTCCATTTAAAGCCTAGCCTAGTCACTATTATTTTGCAAATTTCCTATCGAAAGCATGTACACAAAAATTTATCTCAACTTATATTGCGGTCACATCCCAAGAACCTTTCCCCATACTTGATTTTCTTGTTTATTTTGTTGTTTTAGTACTTGTTACAAAAGCCCCTTTGATATTTGACACTTTTGTGTCGCCCCCTTTAATTTACAATGTCTTTTATCGCAAATGTCTTTATCTACGACTAGTTAGAATGTAAATTCTATTTTTCTATCAATTCTCAAAACCGCTCCCTTGGGAAATGACCCCAACTCTTGGTTGGGTTATTATATTATCGACGATCGTAGACACTCATACTGTAGGATAGTGTTGTTGGTCACGATAAGCATCAAAATGGTGCCGCTGCCGGGGGGTGGTTTTATTTGGGAATTCGTAGTTAAATAAAATTTTGGATTCCTTCTAATTTTAGTTTTACTAATCTAAATTGTAGTTTTGTTTTGCTAGTTTGAATATCAAAGCAGGGACCTAAGGATGGAAAATCACTATGGATACCACATGAATCATCCCCTTTTGAAACTATTGAACATCAGGGACAACCTCCTGACCTTCAAACAGGCAGGGGAGGAGACAATTCCGAAATTGTGGCTGAGATTCAAAGAAATTTTGTAGACATGCCCATCTCATGGAATGCCTGATAAGACACTCCAATATTGCTTCTATTGGAGTCTCGAACCGGAAAATAAAAGCATAGTTGAGCACCTTTTCGAAGGAAAAATGCTAAACCAACCCTACGAAGTTGTCGCCACACTACTTGACAATATGGTCAAAGCCAGCAAAGAAACTCAAAAGAAATATAAATGGGACAAATTGGTGGCTCAAGTAGATGTCTTATCTAAACGGGTGTTTGGATTGGAAGAACAAGCCAAGGAGAGGGAGAAGGACTTCTCCCTTCGAGAGTGCAAACATGGAAAGAAGCATGAGGGTGTGCAAAAAGATGATACCCTTTCAATCATTCAGCAAAAACTTTAAGAACATGACAAGAAGTTGAATGACATGAAAGACAACATTGAAATGCTAAATGAAACGACCACCGCAAACTCCATGACGATTCAGCTGGATGATGCTCAGATAAACCATTTGATGACATGTCAATACCCACCATTCACTGAGGACTCACCTAACTACACCATGGGTGATTTCGAGGACGAAGAGTAGTCTTTCACTTGCGTTGTGTCGCGACGTTAACTCAGGCGCTGTTTGGGAGGCAACCCAAAACCCCATATTATCTTATATTTGTGTACTAGTAAAATAATAGTGTCTTAGTCTTGCAGATTTAAGTGTGATAGGTGCCAAAGAGGTGTAGAATGGCGAGCAATAGATCCAGTTGGCGAATCGCCGAAGACACCGGTGAGCAATGCTATTTCGCCGTTTGACTCAAGGCACCCTCTGAGCCTCGAGAGCGTGGGTTGAAGATAGGTGTATTGGAATGCTAAGAAAAGTTGTACAGAGTTTGATGAATCACTCCGCAATGCACCAACCGTCCCCAGCATATCTTCTTCTTTATGAGACATCCGTTGATGACTCCAACTCGAAGCAGCTGCCTAACCAGGATTATTCTCTAGCCCTATCTCTGTCTTTCTTTAATTTGACCTCTGGATTATTGTCATATATTTGAGGACATATATATTTTCAATTGTGGTGGGGTGAGGTCACAAAGCCCACACCTTTTGTGTGCTATTTGATGGTCGCATTTTGTGATTACATTTGGGCTGTTATGTTTTTAATTGTGTTTTGAAAACTGGTTTGCAATTGATTGAGCTTATGGCTCCGTTTTCGCTTATTTTTAATTGCAAAATGACTTTGACCCTTCCGAAAATTTTTGATTTTTTCGCACATTTTTGCCACCCTTCGTGAGTTGAATGTGGCTGTTCTTTCGCAAAAATTTGAGTCTCGGTTTTGATCAATACCGATGACTTGAATAGTGCTCTCAATTGAACGAACATGAATGTACGGCTACGGTGAGGCAAAATGAAGTTGCATAGAGAATATGTGAACTCTTTGCATCTCGTTATGATTAGCCATTTATCGAATTGATTCTCTTGTAATGACCATTGCACATTAGCGAAAGTGGGTAGTCTTGTTTGACTTAAGTGTCAATGCCTTGTGTGTTTAGCTTACTTTGAACCTTGCATGAATAAACCTGGAATTTGTCCTGTTAGTCTGATTGATTTAGAAAGGTGTACTCTTGAGATGATCTTAGGCAATTTTAAAGAGTGTGAGACAATTTGACATATACCTCTTTTTCTGACCTACCTGTGAGCGTATGAAAATCTTTTGAACACCTTTGAGCCTTACCTTTCTTTGGAAGAACCTTGATAAACCCTAGACCTTACTTAATCCACAACCTTTAATCATCTTGATTTGTGGTTTAGTGAATAGCCAACTTAGGACAAAAAGCCTAAGTTGGGGGTGTGGTGAAAAGGAAAAGGAGAAGTCAAGAAGTGCTATAAGAAGTCCCCCTTTACCCATGTTGCAGAACAATGGAGCCCTCCAACAAAAAATAAAAAAATTGAAAAAGAAATTTGTGGAATAAAGTACAAAGGATATTGGGGTTCCAAGCAATTCATGAGAAGTGAATAAAAGGATGACTTAGAAGCACTAGAAAAAGAAGTGATAAAGGAATAAAAGGGAATGCTTTGAGAATACCACATCTCACGAAGAAAAAGTCACTATGCCTAAATGACCATACCTTTGCACTCAGCCCCGTTATAAGCCTTAGAAAGACCTTTTTGATCCTGAGTAAGCTGGATCGAAAGTCAATTGGAAAATAAGGGCAAACCTATGGGTGAAAACATGCATTGTGTTCCTCTTTTTTAGTGTGAGCATTGTATATGATTCCTGATCTTAAACTGACTCATATATGTATGTGAATATGGAATCATTCTTTGTGCGAGGGCATTTAGATATTTTTGTTAAGCTTGATCTTGCACAAGTAGCTAGTATTGCAAGCATGAGAATCTTTGGTGATGGTGCGTCACAATTTGAATCTTTGAGTACACAATTGATCCTTGCATAAGTAAATTGAGTCTTGTTGTGTGCATTCATGATTTAGTCTTGTGTTGCACTATTTGAGGCACCCTTTTTGAACGGCTGAACTTGAGTTTTCTTGAGGACAAGCAAAATTTAAAGTTGGGGGTGTTGATGAGTCCACAAATTGGACTCATTTAGGGCTTTATTATAATAGAAATAGTGTCCTTGAATGTTGTTTTATCTCAATACCTGATTAAAATGCTGAAGTTTCAGGTATTTGAAGTTTTAGTGGAAGCATAGACACTTAGGCGCAAAACGGAGCAAATAGGGCTGAAAAGAACAAGAAATGGAATCTTGCGGATCACCGAGTTCAACTTGGCGAGTCGTCGAGACGACATGAACCACCCTTCATTCCAGTACGCGAAGCCTCGAAGGAAGTGGATCAAAAGGCAACAAAAGGAGCAGTCAGCGAGTTGCCAATAAGTTCCGCGAAGCAGTACTGTACCGCCCAATGTGTTTTCGACTTGCCCGAGAGGGAGGTCGCGAAACCAAATCCACTAGACTGATGGCCTAAGGAGTGGGTCGACATGAGGTTCTACCCGAGAGGGTGAGCCCTAGTCCCATATTCTAACTCTCAACTCGAGAGAGTGAGTAGGGTAAGGCGTAGGCTGGTCTTCATGCGACAGAGGGGTGTCCGAGAGAAACGCATTTGAAATGGGGTAAGTTACCCGAGAGGGAACTTATTTCCATTTAAAGCTTAGCCTATTCACTATTATTTTGCAAATTTCCTATCGAAAGCATGTACCCAACAATTTATCTCAACTAATATTGCGGTCTCATCCCAAGAACCTTTCCCCATACTTGATTTTCTTGTTTATTTTGCTATTTTAGTACTTGTTACAAAACTCCATTTGATATTTGACACTTTTGTGTCGCCCCTTTAATTTACAATGTCTTTTATCGCAAATGTCTTTAGCTACGACTAGTTAGAATGTAAATTCTATTTTTCTATCAATTCTCAAAACAGCTCCCTTGGGACACGACCCCAACCCTTTGTTAGGTTACTATATTATCGATGATCGTAGACACTCATACCGTAGGATAGTGTCGTTGGTCACGATAAGCATCATTGACTCCAAGAAGAGCCATAGTTAACGTCGTGACACGACACAAGTACCCATTCAAGCTTCATTTTTGGGGTTTGCCATAGTATCACTAGGCAACCCCCCTTGTTGTCTTGGGTTAAGATGTGAAGAAATTTGACCCATTTGGGTCTCCAACTTTCTAATAGAGATTGAATGAGAGGTCACCATTAGATTTAAAGTTGAGAAATTCTCTTTTATCTCTTTCAACACTCAGTCGTATCCTTCGACTTCGTTGAGAATACGTGAGAGTATATCTCTTGTCTGGCCACCCTCATAATCCTTGGGCTTTTGACGCTCATGGGGAGGAACGTACCTATCCTTCTCCCCCTCTCTATTCCATCCTTGGTTACCACCTGACCTAAAGTAATTTGCATGATGGCTCCCTCTTTGATTGGCTAAGAAGTTTATTTCCCTTTTGTACAGCACTTCAAATTCCATGATATTTTTGGCCAAGATATCCAGCTGGGTCATCATTTTTGCAAGATTATGGTCCCTCTCCTTATCCTTATTAATCTTAGTCATGCGATCGAGGAGTTGGGATACTATCGCATAGGGCTGTCACATTATACCACCCAGAGAAATTTGGTCAGCCACTCCTCTGTTTACTGAATCAAGACTTCTATAGAAACATTCCAGCAGCACCTTATTGGAGATTCCATGAGTCAGTCACTAGAGCAATAGCTTTTTAAACCTCAGCCACATCTCATGGATTGGCTCACCCTCCAAGCATTTGAAATCTTGGATGTTTTCCCGAAGAGTTATCATCTTCGAAGGAGGGAAAAAGCGCACTGGGAATGCAATAATAAGCTCTTCACACGAAGTGATGGAATCTCTTGGCAAATCTGCCAACCATTTGCTTGCCTTGCCCATAAGGGAAAATGGGAACAACTTCAACTGGAACGATTCTTGCGATATGTTCTTAAATGAGAACAGTCCACAGACATCAACAAAATTCATGATATGCTCATGGGGATCCTCATGAGCCAGACCTCCAAATAAACCCTTTAGTTGAAGGAGCTGAAGCATGGTGCTTGTAATGTGGAAAACGTGTTCCCTTCAGCTGGAGGCAAACAATTGGCCCCAACACCACCCATTTTGACTGGATCATTGACTTTTTGGTCATTGACATCGTTGAGATTCCCGATATCATCATGGTGGCCCACTTGGCTACCTGACTACTGTTTACGCTCATCTCCTCTGTTTAGCACAAGCAACACAAAACAAAAAACAAAAATAAATAGATTCAACTATAACTAAGATGAACACAATTAAACTTCACCAAAAGAATTTCAAACAACACCAGTCCCCGGCAGCGGTGCCATTTTGATTTGACGTTTTAAGCCCACCTCATCCAATTCTAGGTGTTTAACGATCGTAAATCAGTATAAAACCAAACCAAATGAGTTGGGGTCGAATCCCACAAGGAGTGGTACGTGTCTCAAATTCAATTAGGAAGTACAAATGTGGTCTAATCAGCCATTGGAATATAAATTATTGATTAAAGACATAATCAAGTAAAAAGGGGTGACACGAATGTCAAATGGGGGTTTTTGGCTTTAGTTATCAACTACAAACAGTCACAAAAACTTTGAATTTACAATAGGAAGATGGATTCTTGGGGTGTAATCGATTATATGCAAATATAGGCATATGGGTAATTGCAACTATTAGTAAATAGCTAAATATTAGTGAGTATGCTAGACTCTAAGGGGGATAGTTTTCTCTCGAACAGTTATCCTGAATCAGGTTGATTTTTTTCGAATATCAACAAGCATGACAATTAAAAGCAGCCCACACCTTAGTCAATTCACTCTCTCGAGATATATGTGTGGGATTGGGTTTAGGATTTACTCTCTTGATCTATACCCAGATCAACCCAATGCTCACAAACCATCAATCAATAACTGTAGTTTTAAAACCTCTCTCTCGAGCAAGCCAAGAACACAAATATAGAACTGCATTTGCAACTAAAATTCTTAAATTAAACCACACTTAATGATTGAACTCACTTATAAATAGCATTTAAACTAACAATTAGCAATAACCACAAACTAATTCAGCACATAATCACATGATCACACCTCAAGAATTGGGGTTTTAGCTAGACATTATAAAAAGGTAAAAAAATAGTTACCAAATTGATTATCCATCAATTGGGTAAGATTGATTTTGTCTTTACAATGCTCCAGTTTGATGAATCTTAGAAACCCACTTCCAAATTCTCAAAAGTAAACTTCTCCTAATCTTCAAAGCTAAAGAAAAACTATGTAAAAATGGTCTAAGACTAAGTTAATTTTTAGCATATGTTCTAATGATAAATAAAATGTTTAAAACCGTATTTATAGTGGCCAAAGAATGCTACGAATAGGGATTCAGCGAAGTAAGACAGGCTCGCCAAACTACTTGAACTCGAGTCACTCGGCGAATCGCCCTTTGATCTCTTACATCATCTTTTCGCCTTGTCATTCAGCATCCTTGAGTTTTGTAACTTTGGGTGATCTATCAATGCTTTGTGTAACTGCTCGGCGATGCACCAACTGCTCTTTTTGGTCACCGACTTGGTTTTTTCCCTCAAGCCTAGCACACTAGAACATTAGGCAGTGGAATTAGCCATTCGGCGATTCGCCAAACACTCTTGGCGATCACCAGGCTTGCCTTCTTTAATTCTTCAGCTTGTTTTGTTCCTTTTTGCATGTTAGTGTTCTTGCTTTGTTCCTCAATCCATATACCTGAAAATCAAGTGCTTATGATTAGTTTATGGCATAAATTAAGCATGCGAGGACACTAAATCTATCTAAATAAAGATCCAAATGAGTCAAAATCTCAGACTCAGCATGAACCTGGAACAGTGGCTTGGGAAGGCCCCTTTAAACCCTTGTCACACCTCAAGACCAGCTTCATGGGTTTTTTGCCTCTTCACGACCCGTCTGGAGGTCAGTGAGAATGGGTTGGACTTGGGGTGGGTTCTGGCTCCCCCCAACTGCCACCACCATGGGGAGTGAGGATCACCATGAGCCGTCTAAGGGCTCGTGGGAGGGGAGCCCTTCTTGGCAAAGCAAAGGAAGGCTCGACGAGCACCACCGCGAGTCGTGGTTCCCTTCACTGCCAGTCAAGGGCTCTTTGAAGGTTGCCATGGCTCAGTTATGGGCTGGTGACCTCCCACTTGCCCTTTTTTTAGACTTCTTGACTCCGAGGTATTACATTATTTCCCCCTTGGGAACATTTTTCATCGAATAGGGTTCTAGACATCACATGAAAGAAAAGAACTGAAATCTAGCAGCCCAACATGCGCATAATTACATAAAAGTACATATCCGAGGATAAAATATCAACTCCAAGCTAAAGTATGTTCGAAACATTATATTATGAAGTATATATACCACTCATAATCAAATGCAAATAATCATGTAGAGATCAATTAAGTTAACTCGGTTTTTCAAAACTTAAGCTTTGTTCATGATTATGGATAAATGAGGAAATCATGGGAATATCAAAGACACATGACACAAAAGAGTAAACCATGAGGAACTCAATACCTCAAGCTAGAGTAGGGGTAGAAGGAAATAGATGAGGATAATGGGACATCATATCGGCCTCGGCCTCCCAAGTAGCACCCTTAACTAACTGATTCCTCCACAACACTTTCACGGAAGCAACTTCTTTATTTCGCAACTTCTTGACTTGCCAATCTAAAATCTCAACCGGAACTACTTCATAAGAAATATTCTCCTTAACTCCCAAACCTTCTAAGGAAATTATAGATGTCGGATCACCAACACATTTCTTCAATAAAGAGACATGGAAAACTTGATGTACCGATGCCAATTCACTAGGATATTCAAGCTCTAAATCAACTTTACCAATATGTCTCAAAATCTGATATGGACCTACATATCGGGGACTAAGCTTCCCTTTATTACCAAACTTCATTACACCCTTCATGGGTGAAATTTTCAAATAAACTCAATCATTCACATTAACTTGAAGATTCCTTCTTCTAATAGTGGCATATGACTTTTACCAACTCTAAGCCATTTTAAACCTTCCTCTAATAAGTCAAACTTTTTCCATAGCATCATGTACCAACTCGAGGCCTATCAAAGTGACTTCACGCACTTCAAACCAACCTATAGGAGACCTATACCTCTTACCATATAATGCCTCAAATGGATCCATTCCAATACTTGAGTGATAGCTATTGTTATATGCAAACTTAATCAAAGGCAAATGATCGTCTCAATTACCCTTGAAGTAAATTACACAGTCTCCCAACATATCCTCCAAAGTTTGGAAAGTGCGTAATAACTCTCAACTACACTTCATCGGATCTAAGTGTAGGCGGTCACAATCAAGTAAACCCAACTAAGAGCTAGGGTTGATCCCACAAGGAGTGATAAAGTAAAGAATTCAATTACCAAGTGAAAGGAGTGTTCTAATTATTTGTAGAAGTAGATATTTTCAAAAAAAAATAAAGTAAATAATAGAGTTTTGACAATTAATATCAATTGGGTGGATTAGAGTGAACAATTAACAATTACGAACAAACATGATTAATCAAATAGAGAGGGATCCTTGGGGAAGTGATCGATTGAACACCAATTTCGCTATATCGGTGATTATTGTTTTACTAAAAGTCGTTGAATCTTAGTGGGTAGGCTAGGATTTAAGTGTAATATTCATTTCTCAATCAACTATCGCGAATCAAGCGAGTTCTCTCGAACCTCGATAAGCATGACACATATAAACAACCTAATAGCTCAATTAATCTACTTTTTAAAGCTATATTAGTAGGATGAAATTCAGACCCACTTTCTCAAGCTATGTAAACAATAACACAATCACTACAATCATCAATTAGTTGTTTTAATTCTAAAAACCTCTTTCTTGAGCAACCTTTGAATGCTAAACTAGAATTGTATTTGCAACTACAATTCATCAATTTAAACTCAACTACTAATTTAATCCATTTCAAATCAAAAATAAGATTAGTAAATACTAACACCCATCAGCAAATTTGAACATTAAATCACATAATCACACCCCCAAGAATGGGGGTCTTAGCCACACATAATAAAGAGCAAGAAATAGTTACCAACTATGTTTTCCATCAACTTGGGTAACAATCCTTAAGTATTCAAAATGCTCAAATTGAGATCAAAATCAATAAAACCCTAAACCTCTACTCAAAAACTCAAAGAACAATGTTAGGGATCAAAAACCATGAACTAGACAATGTGGGAACTCTCAAAAACTTCAGAACTACTTTTTCTTCTTTTTAAAATTCCATTTATATGTTTCCAAATTTTCA
This sequence comes from Solanum megistacrolobum, assembly GCA_029582645.1. Lineage (NCBI taxonomy): Eukaryota > Viridiplantae > Streptophyta > Magnoliopsida > Solanales > Solanaceae > Solanum > Solanum megistacrolobum. Next base: position 26,286 of record JAJOON010011903.1, on the reverse strand, counting down.
GCTGCGGAGCCACTCGGCAAAATAAGTCGGGCTTCAACGACCAGATCGGTGATGTGCCAAATTCCCTTTCCATCACCTTCTTGTCTTGGCTTTTCCAAACTTCCATTCTATGACTTTAGGCGATCAAAACTTCCATCGCCGATCCATTCGATGCCTCGCCGAAACTCCAATCTCCTCGCCGAGTTAACGTTTTCAACGGGCCGGTCTGTTGTGACTTATGGAGAGCTGAAGAGCCACTAGCCGAGTGGCTTTGGCGAGCATCATCATTGCTTTTCTTGAGCTTTTTTCAGCTTTTTTTCCCTCCTTTTTGCCCGGTAATGTCCTTGCCTTTCTCTTTTGCCTTCATTGTTGCAAATTTGCATTTTTTAACATCAGTTTAAAGCATAATATAGGCACTGATGACACTAAAAATCTGAATATGAAGCCCTATATGAGTCAAAATCCCCAACTCATAAATACCCCCTTACTTAAACTTTTGTTTGTCCTCAAGTAAAACACAATATCAATCAATTCAACAGGGATGTCTACAAATAGTGCTACTCAAGACTCAACATGAATGCACATGAGTTTCGATCTACCCATGCAATGTTCAATTGTGCACTACAAGTTTCAAATTGTGACTAGCCATCATCAAATAGAAATCAAGCTCACAATGCTTGCTTCAAATGCAAATTGGAGCTCAACAAAAGTATTTGAATGCCCTCACATCAAGAATGATTCCATGCTCACACAAAACTCGTCGAACTTTCAAAATTAAGAAGTAAAAAGTAACTCTCACACTCTTAAAGATAAACACATACATGAGTTTGGAGGTTTGTTAGCTTTTGTTGTATATATTTTTATGGGTAGGATGGGGCCCTGTCCCGCCAATCTTTACTACTCTTTGAGGCTTGTATATTAGTGAGTGGGGTGTAGTGCTAGGTTATGGCCATGTTGGCCTACTTTTGTTGGTTTGCTGAAGCTTGTGAGCTGTTGATGTATTGTCTTAATATATACCTGCTTCTAGTTTTTGTACAGATATCATGGTGGCCTCGACGGCCCAGTCAGGACTTCTATGCTAGTTGGCTATTTCTTTATATGAACTCTTGGGAGTAGATGTTTCTTTTATATATACGTTGATAGGGGCCTTACCGGCCGAGGGCTTAGTTTTAAGCCGGGATATACTAGTTTGTTTTCTTGATTGCGTGTGTTTGACATGCGCTAGTAGCAAATGGTTCAGCAGGGTCAGCTTGAGACTGAGTTTTGGCATTAGGAGCCAGTTGCGCCCTTGAGTTTGGGGTGTGACACATTCATAAGTGTGGCGCGCTTTACACTCATGAAAAAAACTCTACTCGACGTGATTTCTTAGACTTCCAAAGACCTTTCTAAACCTTGTACTTTGATTATCAAGTTTGTTACGACCCAAGGTAGCCCGTTAGCATAACATGGCGTCTAAGACAATGAAAAGCCCCATACAAGCCACTTAGATTTCATCATACAATAAATAGAATAAAGAGATTAAAAAGACAGTTTCAATGTATCAAATTTTTATATAGAAAAGCGAAAATCTAAACATCATCTCAAAGCCAGCTACTACATAGGATTGAATGTGGGCATAGCCCGTACCTCATGTTCCAAAACTAAAAGTAAGGAAAGTCTAAAAGAATGTCCGATTCTTGAAGCATGAGGACTCACCAAAGCTCGAAATCTCCTCAACAAACTCTAGCCACAAAACTGAAACCCTTATTGTTGGACCTTACATTTAGGGAAATGTAGGAAAGAGCATGTGTTAGTACAAAATATGTACCAAGTATGATAGCTATGCATCAGAACATATAAAGTCACGTTAGAAAGGGGCATTTGCATGAGCATACAATGATCAAGCTAAAGCATGAGATAAGAGTTAGAAGACATTATTCATAAAATATGATCAATGCCGGTGAACATCATCTTAAAGCATGTATGAGATACTTCCTTGAAGTAACCTTGGTTCACCTTAACTTGATTGTGGGAAGTAGCCTTAACCAACATATAAGACCATATGAGCTATTAACATGGAACCCGGTGTCTCCCACACCGAAAAGAGTTTTCCTACCTACCAAGGTAAGGACCATGAAATTCTAGCTTATGTGGATCCACTAGCTAATGACTATCTAGACAATCCAATATTGGCACATAGTTTATGGGACATGGGTAATCGCCACTTGTCCACTCAATACTAAGCTTAACATCCACATAATAGTTCTTAATCATATTCATCTTAATCGCCTCTTGTCCTTACGACGTGTGATATGGGTAATCGCCTCTTGTCATTCATTAGAATAGCTCCTTAACATTGGTTCATTTTAGGTGAGAAGACCTTTCGCCCTTAAGAACCATTATTACGTCATTTCACAATCATGCTTTCATATGTATATGAAAAACTTTTCAACAGCACAATAACAACAACATGATTGATACTTCACTCTTAAAGCATCATTAAAATATTTACATAAATTTCATGAGAACAAGCTTGATTTCATAAAACTCTTTTTTAATAATCCAAAACCCACATTATATAATCATAACTTGGAACACATTGGAATTACATAACTTCATGGGATCATCATAAAACATTAAGATTAACTCAATTCAGGCATCAGAGATCATATATGAATCCATTAAATCAATAATCAAGAGAAACCATAACATAGAAGAAAAACCCTTCTAACTTTGAAAATTGAGGAAGTTGGGAACTCCATGCAGGAAAGGGCTCCATGGATTAAAACAATCATACATCAACGCCAATTTCTTAACTTCAATGGAGGAATTGAAGACTTCACTTGAAACCCTAGGTTCAACCCTTCTTCTTCAATATTTGTAGAGAGAGAAATATTTGATAGAAAGACTTGTTCTTCTTTTGTAAATTTGAGACAATGACTTGACTGGGTTGATTTTGGGGTTTAAATCACTTATATAGAGGTTCTACGTAAGGAAAAAATGACACAGTATCTGAATAAAATATTTAGGTGAAGACCAAACTATCCCTGAATTACAGCTGACATGAACCCCAGATGGAGGCCCTTACGAGCCATCTCAAGGTCCACGAGTTGTTTGGGCATTCGTGACCCTAGACCAGTCTCTTGGAAAGGCCCCTTTAACCCTTGTCGCACCTCACAAATAGCTTCACAGGTCATTTTCCACTTCACGACCCATCTGGAGGTTAGTGAGAAGGGTTTGTCCTTGGGGTGGGTTCTACCTCCCCTCAACAGCCAAAACCACAGGGCATGAGGCTCACCGCGAGTTGTCTAAGGGCTCGTGGGAGGGGAGACCCTCTTAGACAAGCAATGGAAGGCTACACGAGCACTAACACGAGTCGTGGTTCCCTTCATGGCCCGTCAAGGGCTCTATGAAGGGTGTCATGGCTCAGTTACGAGTTTGTGACCTCTCACTTGGCCCCTTTTCTAGACTTCTTGATTATTAGGTATTACACCCCATGAACATAAATATGGGTATGCCGGCATCTAGAGTGAGGTACTTCACTAGAATGAATCCTCCGAAGTTTCATAGTTTTAAGGTTGTGGAAGATCCTTAAGAGTTCATTGATGAAGTGTATATGTTGTTGATTATCATGGGTGTGATGCCGGTGGAAAAGGCGGAATTGGTTGCTTACCAACATAAGGGTGTATCTAAAGTTTGGTTCAACTAATGCAAGGAAGGAAGGGTGATTGATGCGGGTCCTCTCGATTGGGCAAAGTTTATGGTTGCTTTCCTTGATAGGTTCTTTCCCCTTGAGATGAGGGAGGCAAAGGTACTTGAGTTCATCAACCTTCGTCAAGAAAGCATGTGTGTGAAGGAATATGCTTTGAAGTTCACACAATTTTGTAGGTATGCTCCTACTATGGTTTCCTATCCTAGGGCAAGGATGAGCAAGTTTGTTTTGGGTGTGTCTGAGATGGTGGTTATGGAATGTCGTACCACCATGCTTATCAATGAAATGGACATTTCTCATCTAATGGTACATTCTCAACAAATAGAAGAGGAGAAACTTAAGAGAAGATCTAGGGAGGTTAAGAAGACAAGGAGCGGTGATGGTGACTTTTCACATTCAAGGTTCGATGGACATGATTGTTCTATGTTCCAAAAAAGGCTTTCCCATCAAGGTTCCTCCAATGCTCCTCCTAAGTTCAACAAAGAGAGGGTGTCCAACCTTAAGCCTTAAGGAAATAACAGTAGTGGATCTTCATTGTCTTCTTGTGCTAAGTGTGAAAAGAAACATGAGGATAGATTTCTAGCCGGTTCTAATGCATGATTTGGTTGTGGTAAGACGGATCACAAGATTAGGGATTATCCCTCAGATTCTATGAATGAAGGAGATAATCATCAACGGGCTCAACCTAATCCTTCGTCCAGTTCTAGTGTAAGTCAAAACCAAAACAGATTCTATGAACCTTAGACTCATCGTGAGCAAGAGGGTTCTCCCAATGTAGTTACCATTATGTTAAAAGTATTTCATCTTGATGTTTATTCTCTATTTGATCCTGGTGCTACCTTGTCTTTTGTGAAGCCATATGTGGCTAGGAGATTTGATATTCTTCTGGATGTATTGATTGATCTTTTTTATGTCTCTCCTCGTATCGGTGAATCTATTGTGGCTAAGAGAGTCTATAGAAATTGTCTCATAAACTTTACCCATAGAGTCACTCATGTTGATCTTGTAGAGCTTGATATGTTAGATTTGATTTCATTCTAGGTATGGATTGGTTACATTCTCATTATGCTTTTGTTGATTGTAAAACCCAAGTGGTCAAGTTTAAGTTTCCAAATGAGTCTATCATATTGTGGAAAGAAGGAAATTATATGCCTAAGGGTAAGTTTGTTTCTTGTCTTAAAGCTACAAAGATTATTTCTAAGGGTTTCTTATACCATATATGTAGGGTGAGGGATATATATTCTAAAGCCCCTACTTTTGAGTCGGTCCCATTGTAAATGAGTTTTTGGAAGTGTTTCCTGATAATTTACCTGGTATTCCTCCCAAAAGGAAATAGACTTTGGTGTTGAAATTTTCCTAGATACTTAACTTATCTCTATTCCTCCTTACAGGATGGCTCCGGCCGAACTAAAGGAATTTAAAGAGCAATTGAAATATTTCTTGGATAAGGGTTTCATTCGGCTAAGTATCTCTCCATGAGGTGCCCTGTTTTCTTTGTTCGAAAGAAAAATGGTTCGCTCCGCATGGTTATTGACTACAAGCAATTAAACAAGGTAAACATTAAGAATAAGTATCATCTTCCAAGGATAGATGATTTGTTTGATCAACTGCAAGAAGAAAGTTACTGCTCTAACATTGACCTTCGCTCGGGTTATCACCAATTGAAGGAAAAGGAAGATTCTATTCCGAAAATGGCTTTTCGAACTCGGTATGGTCATTTTGAGTTTTTGGTTATAACCTTTGGCTTGTCTAATTCCCCGGCCTCATTTATGGATTCGTTGAATAGAGTGTTTGGACAATATTTAGATATGTTTGTGATTGTGTTTATCGATGACATCTTGATCTACTCCAAGAGTGAAGATGAGCATATCGATCATTTGAGGATTGAGTTGCAAGTCCTCAAGGACCAACAACTCATTGAAAAATTTAATAAATGTGAGTTTTGGTCAAGGTTTGTGGCTTTTCTTGGGAACATTGTATCTGGAAAGGGTAATGGGGTAGATTCTAAGAAGACGGATGAGGTAAAGAGTTGGCCTAGACCTCTATCCCCTTCGGACATTAGAAGTTTCTTAGGTTTAGCCGATTACTATAGAAGGTTTGTGGAAGGGTTTTCATTGATTGCCTCTCCATTGATGGTATGGACTTAAAGGAAAGCCAAATTCTTATGGTATGAAGCTTGTGAAAAGAGTTTTCAAGAATTGAATGACAGACTTACTTCCGCTCCGGTGTTGAATTTACCAAAAGTAACTGATGGGTTTGTTGTTTATTGTGATACTTCAAGAATTGGATTAGGATTTGTCCTTATACAAAATTGGAAAGTCATTGCATATGCCTCAAGGCAACTTAAGGAGCATGAAAATAAATATTCTACCCAAGATTTGGAACTAGCGGTGGTTGTGTTTACTTTGAAAATTTGGAGGCATTACTTATATGGTGTTCATGTTGATGTCTTTACCGGCCACAAAAGTTTTCAATATGTGTTTAAATAGAAGGATCTAAATCTTCACCAAAGAAGGTGGCTTGCGTTACTAAAGGATTATGATATGAGTGTTCCATATTACCCCGGTAAAGCAAATGTTGAAGCGAATGCTCTTAGCCAATTGAAAATGAGTAGTGTTGCTCACATAGAGGATAGTAATAGATTGGCCCAAATGGGTGTTCGATTGTTTGACTCAAGTAATGGTGGTGTTATGGTCCATACTATTTTAGAATAGTCCTTTGTGTTGCAAGTAAAACCAAAGAAAGGTCTTGATCCAACATTGGTTGAATTGAAGGAAGCGGTGCTTAAAAGGTCCATTGAGGCTTTCTTCTAAGGAGGAGCTAGAGTGCTTAGACATCAAGGTCGTTTGTGTGTTCCCAATGTAGATGATTGGAGATAGCAGATCTTATAAGAAGCCCATAGTTCTTTATATTTCATTCACCCGGGAGCCACAAACATGTACCGTGTCTTGCGGGAGGTCTATTGGTTGAATGGGATGAATACAGATATCGCAGAATTTGTGGCTAAGTGCCCTAATTTTAACAAGTGGAAGTTGAACATCAGAAGCCAGGAGGTTTGTCTCATGATATTAGTAGTCCTACTTAGAAGTGGGAAAATTTGAATATGGACTTCATTGTTGGGTTACCTCGCACTCGGTGACAACATTAATCAATTTGGGTTATAGTTGATCGAATGACAAAACCGGCTCAATTCATCCCCGTCAAGGTCTCTTATTCAACGGATGACTATGCTAAGTTATACTTGAGATAAATGGTTAGGCTGCATGGATTGCCCTTATCCATTATCTCCAATCGTTGTACCCAATTCACCTCTCAGTCTTGGAAGTCTTTCCAAGAAGGGCTTGGTACTCGCGCTAATCTAAGCACAACCTTTCATCCACAAACTGATGGTCAAGTTGAGCTTACTATCAAAAATTTGGAAGATATGATGAGAGCGTGTGTAATTGACTTCAAAGGTAATTGGGATGATTACATGCCTTGGATGAATTTGCATATAATAATAGCTATCACTCATATAGGTTGGTTGGTTTGAAGTGGGTGAAGTTGTTTTGATATGTGCTGAGTTGGTACATGAGGCATTGGAAAAAGATCAGCTTATTAGAGAATGGTTTAAAACAACTCAAAATTGACAAAAGTCATACGCCGATGATAGAAGAAGAGATATTGAATTTGATGTGAATGATACGGTATACGTGAAAATTTATCCATGAAGGGTGTGATCATATTTGGAAAGAAAGGGAAGCTTAGTCCATGTTATGTGGGCCCATATCAGATTTTAAGGTGCATTGGTAAAGTTGCTTATGAACTTGAACTGCCTAATAACTTGGAATCAATACATCTATTTCTCCTTGTTGAAGAAATATATTGGTGATCTGATATCTCTAGTGCCATTGGAGAGTCTTGGAATAAAGAATAGCCTTTTTTATGAAGAAGTTCTGCTTGAGATTTCAACCTGCAAGATTGAAAGTTTAGAAATAAAGAAATTGCTTCTGTGAAGGTTATTTCGAGGAAATCAGTTAGTTGAGGGTGCTACTTGGGAGGCCGAAGCCGATATGATATCCTGTTATCCTCAACTCTTTTCCTCTGTCCGTACTCTAGCTTAGGTATTTAGTTCTTCATGTGTTATTCTTTTGGTGTCATGTGTTTTTGATATTCTTATGATTTTCTCATTTATACATATTCATGAAAAGCTTAAATTTTGAGGAAATGAGTTAACACTTTAATTTCTTCATGTTTATGTGTATTTGAGTATGAGTTTCATACAGACCTTATGAAATGTGTTTTGAACATGCTTTAACTTGGAGTTGATGTTTCCTCCTCAGATATGTGCATTTATGTGATTTCATTCATGTTAGGCTATTAAGTTTAAGTTGCTACCCTCCATAGGATGTCTTGAATCCCATTTGAGGACGAATGTTCCTAAGGGGGAAATATTGTAACACCTCTAATTCAAAAAGATGAAAAAAAATTGTAGATTTCCTGGATCTGGTGCCAGTACCGTTGGGGCCAACAACGGCTCATGGTCTGACACCCGATCTGTAGGTAGGCCCGTGGTCTGAAAGTTTATGTTTTCAAAAATGTCAAAGTTTCAATATTTTCATATGGTTCACCAGAATGGTCCATTATCCAATACACAAATCGTAGGTTGGTCTCGTAGGTGAGTCACAGACATAGTGAGATTTTAAGAAATTCCTGTTAGACCCACGGAAGCCATTTACGGACCGTAGCTTGAACAACGGGTCGTGCATGTATCCCGTAAGTTGAGGGTCCAATAAACAAGTTTCTAAACCCATCGACGGTCGACCGAGATGGCCCGTAGTTAGACCCACAGGGTCCAAGAAACAAGTTTCTAAACCCATCGGCAGTTATTTTAGAAGGGCTTTTGGGTCTTTTCCTAATTATTTCACCCAATACTATGTCATTTTAACCTTTACCCAAAGCCCTATATAATGATTTTTAACCCCCAAAACACCCAATTCATTTCATTCTCCTAATTTCCCCAAAATTGAACAAGTCATCCTCTCAAATATTTTTGTCTCTAAGTAAGAAGAAGGAAGCTAGGTTTTCAAGATCAAGTCTCCTACTCCACCATTGATTTCAAGCTTTTGGCATCAAGGTTTGATAGTTTTCACCGATTGAGATCTTTCTTCAATAGGGTTTCTAAATTCTCCATTTTACAAGTAAGAAATCTCCAATTGAAGTTACAGTTTTCTTTCATGTCATGGGTTCCTTTCAATGTTGATATAATTGATTGTTTTATGAACTATTATGCATGAATTAAGATAATTACATGTTTTTAAGATTAATTTCCAAGAACCCATGCTTAACCCATATTTTCCAGACTATGATGATATAATGTGTCTTTTGAACTATGAAATATGATTTTATGAATATATGCATATATGCATGTTCTTATGAAATTTATGAAAATGATCTAAGTTGCTTTGAGAGTAAAGCATAAATGTTGTTGTTGTTGATTGTTGTGAAAAGATTTCTCACACAATACTAAACACATGAATGTGAAAGTTTTTATCACATCAAGGATTCTTAGATGTTAAAGGTTTTCTCCTCTAAACTATGAATAATGTTTTAGGAGTTATTCTAATGGTCATACAAGAGGTGATTACCCATGTCCCCATAGTAAAAGACAAGAGGAGATTATCCATGTCCCTTAAAGATAAGATGAATATGATTGATGGCTATTCCATGGGAATTATGCTTTGCACCAAGTGGACAAGTGGCATTTACCCATGTCCCATAAACTATATGCCATCATAGGTTGTCTTAGATTGAGATTAGCTAGTGGATCCACTTAAGCTAGAAGTTCATGGCTCTTACTTTGGCAAATGAGGACACATCTATTCGGTGTGGGTAGACTCTACATTCCATGTTATAGCTCACATAGTCTCTATGTGAGTTAATGAAAATTTTCCACAACAATAATTATAAACTAAGGTTACTTCTAAAAGTATCTCACATGTGTTGAAAGTTGATTTTACTTGCATTGACCATGATTATGATTGTACTCCTAGTCTCTTATCTTATGTTTTAACTTGGTCGTTGCATATCATGAAAATGTTCTTTTAGCATGATTTGGTACTTTTATGCATTGATATCATACTTCGTACACTATTTTACTAACACATATACTTGCCTACATTCTTCAAAAAATGTAGGTTCTGATGCTCCGATTTCGTATTACCGTGGCTAGTGTCACTTTGGTTATCATGAGTAGTGGTAAGTACTTATGTTCCGCGGACCAAACCTTTTATTGCTTTTGTTCTTTACTTTTCAGATTGTGTATGTGATGCCAAGGTTACGTATCGATCACTCTTGATGTAATAGATGGCTTTGAGACTATGTAGACTTCTTCTTCGTTTTGACAAACTCTTTTATGATATAAACTGTCTTTATAAACTCGTTCATTCAATTATCTTTGTTTATGTATGTTAAGTGGCTTGTGTAGGGCCTTCCGGGGCCTTATACGCCATGTCACATCTAGGGGGTACTTTGGGTCGTGACAGTCTTGTCTTTTGTTGAAGAGCGTCTTATCTTCATATTTTATAATGAGATTCGATAATGGCTTTTCCAAATCTTCTTCAAATACCAACAAATTTTCCAGATAAAGTTTGTTATATGGCCCACCCCCGTATGGCTGTAATTATGCTTTTGTACTCCGGCCTTAGATCAAGAACAATAATTCTCCTCATTCTTCTACATGATATCATTCTCATGATCTAATTTTGATATTTCATCAGATAAATATTTTGCCTTTGAGAAGTATTGGTTGATCGTCATATTCAGTTGAGAGATCGACAAAAGCTCATTTTCAAGACTTTGTAATCTCAAATCATTCTTCTCTGTAAATATTGTTGCCAAGGTATCCCAAGCTTCTTTGGATATCTTGGCATTCTTAATCCATTGTAGGAACTCATCCTCCATAGTTATAGTGAGAATAAACATCGCCTTTCCAACTTTTACCTTCCATCTTTTTGTTGCTTCAACATTTTGTTGGTGGTGTGGTGTCTAATCCACTGATGATATCCCATAATTCCTAGTCGAGAATGTGATCTTGCATTCTCGTTCTCCATGATTCGTAGTTACTTGCGTTGAGCTTCTCAATGCTATTGAGAGTGCTTGAGAAATCCGCCATTGATAAGATCCTCAGGACTTGTCGCCTATGACAATAACTTGTAGGATCTTTTTTAAGTTCCTTCCTCGCTCTTATCAACAAGGCTCTGATACCACTTGTTGAATATTTGTGGTGAAGGGTAGAATCAATTACTCACAACTTGAATTTTATTATTGCAAAGTAAGAACCCGCTTCGGTCTTAAAATCTTTACAGGAAACTCTCTCTTATTTGTTATTCACTTGTTGTTTGCTCTCTTGCCTACTTACTTGGTTTCTTACTTACTTGTTAAACCTCAAATAGATCACCTCTATTTATAGGAGGGTATGAAATAATCTAGCTAAGCATAATTTCTACTATATTTTAGAATATTTCTCCAACTACTTAATTCTAGAATTACCCTTTCAAGAACCTTTCTAGAATTTTCTCTCTAGAATACTCATTATAGATATCTTTCTTCAATTCTCTATCACTCCGGAATATTCTAGATTTTTCTTGATTGATCTTAAGTAAATAACTAAGTTAGTGATGAATTTTTATTATCTATCTTCCAACTCTCAAAGTTTTCCGGATGGACCCTTGAGATTCATTCGGAACCCCGTGAACACAAAGCAAACATGTAACTCAACGAAAAATCATATTTTTGGATATAGTAGAATAATCAAATCGTATATAAGGGGTCATCTTGTCTTAAATGTTGATTGAAGTTAACTCTTAGCTCCTAAATTTTTTAAATTTCAATAAAAAAATTAATAGAATCTAATATGAATGCCTTGGATCCCAAACCAACTATCCAAACAACTAAAAAATAATATTTTGGACATAATAGTACAGACAGAATTCTATTCCGAACTCATCTACATCAAATGTTGACTTTGGTCAAAAGTGTTAAACTTTCCAAATTGAAAATCATCGGTCCGTATCTTGTAATAGTAAAACTATAGTAAGTTTTCCCCATCCTTGTAAAGGGTCTTCACTATATAATAATTCTAACTTATCTTGGATTATTTTACTTTATCTATAGAGAATATAATTAATTCTATCTTAGGGTCTTCTTCTTTTATATTTTCTAATTTTTGTGTAATTTTTTCACTTCCTTTTATCCATTCTGCTCTGATACCATTTTTCGGTGCGGAACTGGTAGTTGAGCAATTCATGGAAGTGGTAGTGTGGTAGGTGGTAGTGTGGTAGGTGAGTAATTTATTTTAAAGATTTTATTATAATATTTTTTTGCTAAGTGTCTTAATCTTGATATAGTTGAGGAATTCATGGTAAAATGTAATAATATTTATTATAATATTCTTTCGATAGTTGTTTTAATCTGAATATTTCTTTAATATTATTTATAATATACTCTAGATATAACATATCTTGGGTTCTTTGGTATATATATAAATTTTCCTCCATTAATTGTTCTAATAGTTTTATATCTTCCATAGATTCTATCAAATATTGTAAATATTCGTAGTTCATTTTAATCTGAATTTATTTCTAAATCATACCATTCTATTCTTTCGGAGTCTAAATCATGTAGGTCTATTTCATACCATTGTTGATTTAATATATCTTCTGATTCATTTTCATTAAATATTTTTTCCCATATTATTCTTCTTAATTCAATTATTTCTATATTTTTAAGTATATATAAGATTAAAGTTTCATAGTTTTTTATCATTTCATCATGCATGTATGTAGTCATGTTCGTTGTTATGCAGGTTTTTTATTTTCAATTATTCCTTCCTTTCATATTCCTATCTAACAAGAAAGATACAAGATTCGGTAACTACAAAAGAAATAAAGAGATTGGTATTAAGTATATTAAATTTTACATTTACAATTGAAGTAATAAAAACTGGAAACAGGTGATGACTACAATTCAATTTGTTACGTTTTGATTAGTACTGGTCTGTCCTGAAGAAGAGTATATTCAAATTTAAATACCAATACTAACAAGAAGAAAAAAAAAACTACAACAATATAATTAAGTTATAAATTTTATTGCAGACAGGAAACAATTTAGCATATGCATGATGAATTATATTATGTCACAAAATATGACTAAATCAATATACATGTGACATGATACAAGATATAATTTCATTTACATGATATGAAGCAAAACAAATTGTATGATTCAGAAAATATGTTTTATGGCAAGGAAATCTCATTTGCTTACAATTTTATAGTATGTTGATTTGAACCACAAAGTGGGTTACCCATGTAGCCTACAATACAAAATTCTTGATGGCCACATAGAACCAAAAATGAAATAAAAGAATATTCCTGAATTTTTAAAAGAAAAAAGAGGCAACATTTCTAGAGCAAAAAAATTCTAAAATTTTTACACCTTTGCTAAGAAAATCTTGAATTTTTTTTTAGAAGTTCCAAAGAAATGATCCTTGTGAAGAAAACACATCATAGTTGTGCTCGTCAGGATCGATATTAGGCAACGACGGTCTAAAAAGTCACCGTCGATATTATCAAATCCCAAATATATCCCAAAATCGTAGGAAAAAAATAGGTCTACAAATCCAGAATCAAGGGTCATTTCAGTCATCTATATTAGAAACTGAAGTAGATGGTGACTCTACATGTAACAATTGAGAAGAGGGTGATGTAAGGACCAAGGATCTGAATTATGTATTCTTTCTAAGTTGACAAAGTGGGCTGCGGCCACCTGTATTTCTACAGCAGTCATAGAGGTTTTGATAATAATTTGTGGTGGGTTATCCGGAAAACTCATGAATTTGGCAGGGTCACGACGCAAGCAAAATTGTGCTAGCGTCGAATGCCCTGGCAGCTTTCTCGGGTGTCTATAAGAACCCAACCAAATCCTTTTTCTACTTTTGGGTAGTCTAACTTCAGTAACCCATTTTCCCCATTTTCTCTTACGCACTCCTTTGTACTTTGGTGATGATGAATTGGATGATGTATCAGATGATGATTTTGTGGGTTTCCCCATTCAGTTCTCAATTTTTGATTAGTTAGTTGAATGATGATATTTGAATTTGCATTTGCGGTTGTTATATTATATATGGTTAGTGGAGTGTGGTGTAAAATTTGTGGACAAAAAAACTTGTTCAGATTACGCGGTAATGAATTTTAGAGTAAGAAAATTGAAACGTATACGTGAACACAAATTACTCATGGTAGAATTGAGGATATGTCGTGGAAGATGGCACGTTACTTTTGTGCAGACACGTAAGTTGCAGAATTTGACATGTCACTTTTTAGCTCCTATCTACTCCCCCATCTTGTGAACTTCCACATCAGCTTTTGATAGGGTGATGAATGTGTGGACCCCAATTTATATATAGTGATAATTGGATCCTAATTGAACTCGTATCTATTTTTGTAAGTTTTTTATTTGAATAAGAGCCAGATGTCATGAGTGAAATTTAATAAATTAAAGATAAGTCTTACAGTCTAACTGAGATTGATGTTGGAAGGCCAAAAAAAAATATTTTGAAAAATTAAGAGTTTGATAAATTAGTAAAACTATTTTAAATAGAAACAGAAGCAATGTTTTTAGTTATTGGTAAGAATAACAAAAATTCAACTTCTTAAAAGAAGCAGAAGAAATAAAAGCAAAAAAGATACTTTTTTAAGATCAAAATATCTCTTGCATTTATATATATTTATCAATCTATCTTTTATTAATTAATTAGCATATGCTATAAGTTTAGTGAAATTTGATTTAAGATTTTATTTTTATTTTTATATAACAATTTCTTTTTAATTTTACGTTTATATATTAGTATTTTACGTAGTATTTTGCAGGATTAGGAAAAAAAAAAATTATTGGAAATTTGAATATATACATTTTAGTTTAATCAAAACTTTTCTAATAGATATTCAAAATAGTTTATTTTTATAATATAATTGTAATAATTAAAGTACATTGATACTTGCTTTTTTTCGTAATTTGACTCTCAATTTTTTTTTTGAAAAAACATTAGTCAAGCACAATCTGCTTATCAAAATTACTTATGAAATGAATTAGCCAAACACAAATTGCTTCTTCTTTTTTTCAAAAGCATTTTTCTAAAAAAACAATTTTTAACCATGAATCTAGGCCAAACAGTCTCTAACCATGATTAAAATATAAATATTTTATATATTTATTGTTAAAATATAAGACAATTCAAAAATTCTAGTGACTTGTTATAAATATAGTGAATGTATGACTATGTTTAAGAGAAATTTAGGAACCCTGCCTTTGGAATCAAATCAATTTTCTTCTATAAATAGAGGAATTCTCTCCATTGTAAAATCATTCCTCAAAGAGAAATTAGAAGTCTTCTCTCTTCTACATACTTTCTCTTTCTTCTTATTTTATAGTTTCATAACACGTTATCAGCACGAGTCTCTAATTTTTTTGAATGAAATTTGATCATTACAATACAACAGTGATTTGGTCACTCCTAAGGGTTGAGATATCAGTATGATCCTTGCTAAGTGGAAGGCTAAAGGCCTAAACGCAAAAGTTATTGTGGAAATATTAACATACCAATTTAAGAATTCGGTAAGTTTAAGTCATTTTTCTATACTATTACAAATTCTATCTATATACAGTAGGAGAAGTAAAAAGTGTCACGTGTCAGCACTACAAAAATTTAACAATTTTAAAATTCAAAAAATAATTTTAATTTTAAAAAAAAAATTGTATCTAAAATAAACCAAAAAACTAATTATATTAAAATATTTTTATGTTTGAAAATTAAAAAGTTACAGTTTCTAAAAGCAATTAAAGATGTATTTAAATTTGAAATTAACGTGCAAACAAAAAACTGAATAGCCACTTGATATTAATTACCTTTCAAAAATTAAACTTTTGAAGTTATTTTGTTAAGATAAGAACATATTTCAATAGTTGCCAAGTGGGAAATTAATATGATGCCACCTATTTATTATTTGAAATTTTAAAAAGTGCAGTTATCCGCAATATTTAAATTTACGTATTTCCAGTAATTTTTTAGAACTTTTTAAGGTGTACATGGTCAAATGTCATTAAAATTTTGAAAAGTATCAGTTTCTCAGTGATATTATCCATTCAGATCAATTGCACATATTTTAAAGCAAAAGTCCATCTGCATTTTGCAGGGAATTGGAGTTGAAAAAGACAGCAATTGCAATTTGGCGACATAATTTAAAGGTGACGATCGATCATATTTACTTTATCACAAAAGATTTTGTAGTGAATTCTAAAGAAATGTGTTCTTACGAACTGGTAATTACTGGTTCATCTCTATTGATGATTCAATTGTGGTGATAAATGATGAGTCCACGATTTGGACTCATTGAGGGCTTTATTTTAAGAGATTTAGTGTCCTCAAATGCATATTTCGTGTCAATAACTGATGCAAAACCTTGAATTTCAGGTATTTGGATTGAGGAACAAAGCATGAACACTATTGGGCAAAAAGGAACAAGGCAGCTGAAAGAACAAAGAAAAGAGAGCCTGAGTATCGCCTAATGTTCCAGTGTGCCAAGCCCTGAAGGAGAAAATCAAGTCAGCGATTGAAAGGAATAGTCAGCGAGTCGCCGAATGGTTCGCGATGCAGTGCCATATCACCCAAAGTACAAAACCTGAAGATCCTAAAGGCCAAAGCAAAAAGGCGATGAAATTAATCAAAGGGCGGATCGCCGAGTGGATCGGCGATCCCAACTTATTGCGCGGAATGGTCCTTCGCAGAATAATTTTTGACAACTATAAATACTTGTTTAAATTTTTAGCTTAGTATCTAATCTTTTGTTGAATCATATTATTATTCAGATTTTGAAGTTTTGAGCTTAGAACTGAATAGAGAGACAATATTTCCTTATTTTTGAAGATTTGAAGATTTCCATTTCTAAGAAATTGGAAGTGGATGTTGAAGATTCTTCATCTTAGACCTTTGTAAAGACAATATCAATCCTACCAAGTTGATGGAAACACAACTTGGTAACGATTTTTACCTTTTTATGATGTCTAGCTAAAACCCCAATTCTTGGAGTGTGATTATGTGATTATGGATTGATATAGTTGTTGGGTATTGTTAATTGATATTTTAATTGTTGTTTAAAGGTGTTTTTGTTCGGTAATTGTGGTTGAATTTAATGGGTTGTAGTTGTAAATACAATCTTAACTTCGTGTTTTTGGCTTGCTCGTGAGAGAGGTTTTAAAATGAAAATTACTTAATCGATGGTCTGTGGGTATTGAGTTGTCATGGGTTAAGTTCGAGAGAGTGAACCCTAAACCCATTTTCACACATTCAGCTTGAGAGAGTGAATGGACTATAGCGAAGGCTGTGCTTAACGATTTTTACCTTTTTATGATGTCTAGGTAAAACCCCGATTCTTGGGATGTGATTATGTCATTATGGGTTGATACAGTTGCTGGGTATTGTTAATTGATAGTTTAATTGTTGTTTAAAGGTGTTTTCGTTCGGCAATTGTGATTGAATTTAATGGGTTGTAGTTGCAAATACAACCTTAACTTCGTATTTTTGGCTTGCTTGAGAGAAAGGTTTTAAAACGAAAATTACTGAATAGATGGTCTGTGGGTATTGGGTTGTCATGGGTTAAGCTCGAGAGAGTGAACCCTAAACCCTTTTTCACACATTCAGCTAGAGAGAGTGATTGGACTAAAGCGAAGGTTGTGCTAAACTGCTGCTTATTGGTGTTCGAGAGAAACCAATTTGATTCGGGGTAAATTGTTCGAGAGAAAGTTTATCCCCACTAAAGTCTAGCTTATTCACCGATTCACAGTTGTTACTATTAATTGCAATTACCCGATTGTCTATCTTAGCTCATAATCCTATCACATCCCAAGAATCCCGTCTCCATATTCGTATTTTCGTGTTATTTGTTGTTTTAGTTGATAATTGAATACAAACCCCCCTTTGATATTTGACACTTGTGTCACCCCAAAGTTGAATTATGTTTTTCTCCGTAAATATTTTTAGCTTTAATTGACTTGAGCATATTTATGCTTTTCTATTGATTTTTGAGTACGAACCACTCCCTTGGGACTTGACCCCAACTCACTAGTTGGGTTATATTACTATTTAATGATCGTTGATGCTTAGTGTTGGATGAAGTATCCTTGATAGCATTCTTATAAAAAATGGAGTCGCTGCCGGGGAGTGGTGTTACTTGATAATTTTTAGTTAAGTTGAATTTTGTTCTTGTTAGTCATAGTGATACTTGCTTAATTTTAGTTTTGTTTTGCTTGTATGTGTGTTAAAATAGGAAGAATGAGTGTAACTAGTAACTGTGAACAAATGGATCACCTTCCGTTTGAAGTGATGAGGTTCAGGGATAACATCCTAACCTTCAAGCAATTAGAAGGTGAGCAAATTCATGAGTCGTGGTTGAGGTTTAACGCACTACTGATGCTATGACCAACTCATGAGATTCCCAATTTAGTTCTACTGGAATGCTTCTATAGGAGTCTTAGTCCCGGGAACAAAGGATTGATTGATCAACTTATTCCGGGCGGTCTTGTACGACATGGGGGGTTGCCTAGTGACACTATGGTCAACCCCAAGAATGAGGTTTGAAGGTGGACTTGTATCGTGCCATGACGTTAACTAAGGCGCTGCTTAGGAGGCAACCCATGTTTTCTTTTCTTTATTTTTAGGTTTAGAATAATGGTGTGTTGAATGTGCAGGACAAAGTATGGGAAGTGAGTGAAAAGTGAAAATTGGTGAGCTACAGGTCCAGTCGGCGATCCTGACCTAGACCGCTGTTGGACTCAAGACAATTTTATATTGCACTTTGTAAAACTCAGCGATCCCAGGAAATTATTGGTGAGGCGCCGACTAATTCGGCGATCGCGATCTAGTTGCCGTTTGGACCCCCACATTAACTGGAGGTCCTATAACACTCGGCGAGGTAAGTGACCACTCGGTGTGTCGCCGAGTGGTTAGGCGAGCACGACTAATATCGTCGAATGGGCGAGAACTGGACAGTTTTTAAGAGGCCAAAGGTTTAAACTTCCAGCTCTTTCACTTTCCCTCACTTTTAATCTTCCCAAACTTACACCCGTATTTTAGTTTATATATTTTTGCATTTTTAGAGTATTTTAGTTGGTGATTTGTGCTCGGACTGGGATTACATTGCCGCCTAGCATTACAATATCAATTTAATCGGCATAAAACACATGGCTAGACCTAAAGTTGCGGGAAGAAACATGTCACCCCGAAGAAAAGCAAAAGGGATTACACTCAATGAGGATAGCGGTGTGTGAGCGTAGCAAAGGGGCCACCGAGGAGGTGACGTCTTTGAAAGCCGAAGTAGCTGATCTGAGGAAGATGTAGACTATCTAAAGTCTACAGACTTCACTTCGTTACTGGAGGCTGCAAACGATTTGGACGCTTCGTAGACTTTAGGGATTCCTTCGTCTACCACCGGAGATGTGCATAGGGGTGAGGCAACAGTTGATGAGTCGGATGTCGAGACCGATGAGGAACTGATTGAGATCAGGGAAGAGAACATATCTGGAGACTTTCTGGATCTTGAGCAGACCATTTTGCAGTCGGTGATCCAGACATCGCTGACAGAGGCATCCATGGGTGGATCTAATGGAGCTGGTCCTTCTGAGGTGACTCCGGGTACCGAGGCCCGAGACCAGAGCACTACTCCGGGCACTGAGGCCCAAGTCCAAATTGATGCACCAGGTACTGATGCCCAGACAGATGGAGCAATTGTGTAGACATAATCCTTTCTTTACCTCCTTCTTTGTCTTACTTTATTTTGACTCTTGGATATTTTTTATTGCATTTGAGGATAAATAATTTTATTTGTGGTGGGGTGATGCCCACCTTTTGTGACTCTCTTATTTTGTGTATATATTTGGATTTTTAGCTATAATTGTGTGTTACACTATTTTTGCGAATGATTGAGCTTGTGGCTCTTTGTTTTAAATGTATATGATTTTTTACCCTTCCGGAAAATTTTGCCACCTCTTGTTTGTGTTTATTGTGGCAGTTCTTTTGTAAATTTAAGTATCGGTTTTGATCAATACCGATGACTTGAATAGTGCTCATAATCGAACAAAAATGAATGTGCGGCTACGATAAGTCCAAATGAAGTTGCATAGACAATATGTGAACTCTTTGCATCTCGTTGTGACTAGCCAAGTATCAAATTGAGTCTCTTGTGATGACTATTGCACACTAGCGAAAGTGTGGAGTCTTGTTTGACTTTGGTGTCAATGCCTTGTGTGATGAGCTTACCGTGAACCATGTGTGATAACACCTAGAATTTGCCCCGTTGGTCCGGTTGACTAAGTGATGTGAACTCTTGAGATGAGCTTAGGCAACTTTAAAGAGTGTGAAATAATTTGACACTATACCCCTTTTTTGTGGCCTACCTTGTGAGTGTGTGAACCCCTTTTGAACACCCTTGAGCCTTAACCTTTCCTTGGAAGAAACTTGATGACCTTGTGACCTTTCTTGATCCAATACCCATAATCCTCATGATTTGTGATTTGTTTGAATAGCCAACTTAGGGAAAAAGCCTAAGTTGGGGGTGTGGTGAAAAGAGAAGGTAAATCAAGAAGTGCAAGAAAGTCCCCTTTGACCTGTGGTTTTGAGAAAAATGTAACCCCTCCATACAAAAAAAAAGAGAGAAAAAAAGAAAAAGAATGAAAAAGTTGTGGAATAAAGTTGTGAAAATACAAAGAAAATGGAGTTTTCAACGGTCCATGGAAAGTGAATAATAGGATGACTTGTGAGCACGAATAAAAATGATGAAGAAAAGGAAATGGAGTGTTGTTCACACCACATTTCATGAGGAATAAAGCCATTGAGCCTAAATGACCATACCTTTGCAGTCAGCCCTATTACAAGCCTTGAATAGACCTTTTTGATCTTGAGTGAGCTGAAGCAAGTGTTGATTGGAAAATATGGGCAAATTTATGGGTGAAATCATGCATCGTATTCCTCTTTGTGAGTGTGAGCGTTGCATTTGATTTTGGAGCTTTAAATTGTGATCCATTGTGTGTGAATATGGAATCATTCTTTGTGTGAGGGCATTTGAATATCTTTGTTGAGCTTGAACTTGCATTTGAAGCAAGTATTGTGAGATTCAGATTCTTTGATATTGGTGAGTCACAACTTGACTCTTTGAGTGCACAATTGATCTTTGCATGAGTAGGTTGAGTCTTCTTGTGTGCATTCATGATTGAGTCTTGTGTATCATTGTTTGAGACATCCTTTTTGAACTGTTGAACTTGGGACAAGCAAAATTTTAAGTATGGGGTGTTGATGAGGCCATGATTTGGACTCATTTAGGGCTTTATTTTAATAGATTTAGTGTCCTCAAATGCATATTTTGTGTCAATAATTGATGTAAATCCTTGAATTTCAGGTATTTGGATTGAGGAACAAAGCATGGACACTATTGAGAAAAAAGGAACAAGGCAGCTGAAAGAACGAAGAAAAGAGAGCCTGAGGATCGCCTAATCCATTAGGCGAATCGCCGAATGACCAGTGTCTCGCCTAATGTTCCAGTGTGCCAAGCCCTGAAGGAGAAAATCAAGTCGGCGATTGAAAGGAGTAGTCGGCGAGTCACCGAACGGTTCCGCGATGCAGTGCCATATCGCCCAAAGTACAAAGCCTGAAGATGTTGAAGGTCAAAGTAAAAAGGCGATGAAATTAACTAAAGGGCGGATCGCTGAGTGGATCGGCAATCCCGACTTATTGCACCGAATGGTCCTTTGCATCACAATTTCTGACAACTATAAATACTTGTTTAAATTTTTAGCTTAGTATCTGATCTTTTGTTGAATCAAATTATTATTCAGTTTTTGAAGTTTCTAGCTTAGAACTTAATAGAGAGATAATATTTCCTTATCTTTGAAGATTTGAAGATTTGAAGATTTTCATTTTTAAGAAATTGGAAGTGGGTGTTGAAGATTATTCATCAATCCTACCCAGTTTATTGAAACACAACTTGGTAACGATTTTAACCTTTTTATGATGTCTAGGTAAAACCCCGATTCTTGGGGTGTGATTATGTCATTATGGGTTGATATAGTTGTTGGGTATTGTTAATTGATAGTTTAATTGTTGTTTAAAGGTGTTTTCGTTCGGTAATTGTGGTTGAATTTAATGGGTTGTAGTTGCAAATACAACCTTAACTTCATGTTTTTGGCTTGCTCGAGAGAAAGGTTTTAAAACAAAAATTACTGAATCGATAGTCTGTGGGTATTGGGTTGTCATGGGTTAAGCTCGAAGAGTGAATGGACTAAAGCGAAGGTTGTGCTAAACTGCTGCTTATTGGTGTTCGGGAGAAACCAATTTGATTCGGGGTAAATTGTTCGAGAGAAAGTTTATCCCCACTAAAGTCTAGCTTATTCACCGATTCACAGTTGTTACTATTAATTGCAATTACCCGGTTGCCTATCTTAGCTCATAATCCTATCACATCCCAAGAATCCCGTCTCCATATTTGTATTTTCGTGTTATTTGTTGTTTTAGTTAATAATTGAATACAAACCAACCTTTGATATTTGACACTTGTGTCACCCCAAACTTGAATTATGTTTTTCTTCGTAAATATTTTTAGCTATGATTGACTTGAGCATATTTATGCTTTTCTATTGATTCTTGAGAACGAACCACTCCTTTGGGACTCGACCCCAACTCACTAGTTGGGTTATATTACTATTAAACCATCGTTGATGCTTAGTATTGGATGAAATATCGTTGATAGCGTTCTTATCAATAAATTATCCAAATTAATTTATATCACTAAATTATAATGTCGGTAGTGTCACGACCCAGGGGTACCCCCTAGATGTAACATGGCGTACTCGACCCCGAAGGGGTGTCATACAAGCCCCTTAGCATATCATAACATAAGATAATAGAAAAGTGTGGAAATTTAAAAGATTTTTATAACAATTGAAGTCTCGTAAAACAAAGCGGAAGTCTTATTACACATGTCTCAAACCATCTAATACTTGTAAGGAGTTAGGGACACAACCCATACAAAATCTAAACATAAAAGAAAGATATAAAAAGGAAAGGGGTGATCAAGTCCTCGATGCTATAAGGACTCACCAAAACATCTCTTTTTGATCTACTATGAACCTAGCCACGAGGATGGAAGTCAATATCGCCGAATCCTACATTTGATAATAATGTAGGGAAAAGTATGCGTTAGTACAATAATGTACTAAACATGATGGCTAAAATAAATCATCAACACTAGCATATAAGAGGCATTAGTCAACATAAGACATATACCATAATCATAAGAGACAATAACATAAGTCATAAGTATAAGACACATCATCATAAGACATAGGCTATAGCATAATAGACAATAATCGTAACTTGTGAGCATAATAGATAACATCATGGTCATAGGCATAATCAATGTATTTAGTTTAACATGACATAAGAGAAACACTTCATAAGCCACCTCAAGGCAAGCTTGTGCAATGCATTGGTAAGACCCCATAATCCCACACATGCTTAAGTAAAGCATCTTGAGTAACCATAGCTCATATCTACTTTATTGTTTATATTGTTATCATAGTGGGAATAGTCTTAATCGACATAGACCTGTGAGCTTAACATGGAATCCAGTGTCTACCCTACATCGTAAAGGGTTTGTCCTACATGCCTAAGGTAGAACCATACTATTAGCTTAGGTGGATCCACTAGCTAAAGACCTATGTGGGGAAATAGTTATGGGATAATGAGTTTGCTACTAGAAACCCGACCATACTAGGGAGAGCTTCCAACTCACACAATATCAACTCGGTGCTAAGCATTAAATTCCCATGGAGTAGTTAATTATCTATTAACATCATTACTAATGAAAGGGTTCCCTTGGCCTACCGATTCAAGGTACAATAATAGAATAACTCGTTGACTCCTCGTGAAAGGGGTGCCATTGGCTTACCGATTCAAGACACAACCTTAGAATACTTCATTAGTCACTCATGAAAGGGTGCCCTTAGCCTACCAATTCAAGGTATATCAATTAAGACAACTCTTTAGATCTTGCATGAGCAACTATCACCATCCATGATTATTCTTATTCTTAGATTCAATTAGATAAGAAAAGCCTTTCAACCCTAGAATCATCATATTGTGAGAAAACCTTCCTCATCATACCATATTCATACAAAAGTGTGCACATGAGGATAACCTTCACCAACACAACAACTAGATCATAATCATATTCACTTTACTTTCAAAGTGTTCTAAAAACATGTACATAAACATCATAATCATGCATAATTCTCATACTTTTCCCTTCAAGGACCATAGATCACATTCAATCAAGACGTCTAGAATTACTACATTAGACATGGATAAAAACATGATTCAAATAGTTCAATTACTATAAGATAATCTCATAATACTCTTCTTTCAATAATTCACCCACATCACAAGGTCATAAATTGGGAACATCGGGATTTCATTGATTCTTGGAAGATTTCATCATAAACCCATAATAAAACATAAATTCAATCATAATTTAAAGTAATTAAATCAATAGAATCATTTTTGAAAGCAATCCATGACTTGGAGTCAAACACTAACTTTTTGGGGAAATTTCTAACTTTGAAATTGAGTTTTGAGGGACTCCATGGATGAAAACTATCCATGGATGAAAGACTACCATACCTTATCTATGAATCTTCAAAGAAGTTGAGTAGAAAATCATGATCCTTCAAACCCTAGTTTGAACTTTCTTCTTCTTCTTCTTCCTTGGAGTTCTAGAGAGAGAATTTGGGGAAAAGTTGGTTTTGATTTGGGATTTTGGAATTATGAGGGATATGACTTAATTTAGAGGTCTTAAATCATTGTATAGTTAGTCTAATTTAGTATAAAATGATGTCACATAATAACCAATTAATTCCGGAAAGTTCCACATTACCCCTCACTTAACCGCCTTAATGACTTCACTGACCCAACCCACGAGACCACACTGACAGGTTGTGGGTCCACCCACGGTCCGTGATGGTAAATCATGGGTGGTGGTCTGAGGGTCTAATTTTGGGGCCTTGATCCACGAGGCCATCCACAGGGTATGGACGCCCTACGGGGCGTGGGTCCTCTCGTGGGTGGACTATTTTTGGGAGTTTCTAGGGTTGTTTCGAGGGTCCTCCTTAAAGATCCTTGGTTTGTCCTTGGGGTGTTGTACCTTGATGTTTTAACCCTAAACTCTTCAATCTAAGTACAGGAAGCTAAATCCACGACTCTAACCCTCATGACAAGCTCTAGATCCCTCACGTATAGCTCTTGTTTAGCCTACTAGTTTTCGGGGTGTTACATTATCTTCCCCTTTAGAACATTCGTCCTCGAATGACGATATAGACACCTTACAGAATTATAGACTCAAAACTAGCAACCCATAATGCATGAAACATCAAAATAAGGCACAATTCAAAGGAGGAAACTTCAAGTCCATCTCAAACATAATCAATTCAACACAAGGAAGTAGGAACTACATCTAATAACCCCGTTATGAATGTAACTCAACATTTCTCATATTCATAGGAGGAACTACCTTCTCCAACTAAAGCATACTCAACACAATCCATGAAACCATTAGGACAACTATTCAAGAGAAGTATATACCTATTAGGCATGTTCATCAATTCATCTCATGAAGTCAAATAGGAAACTCATACTAAATGCACTACAACATGAGGAATATAAATCATGAAAACTCATTTTCTTTCTAAACATGAATGACTCAAGAACATGCATAACATAAGGAAATCATGGAAACATGTAAATCACACATGACTCCAAAACATAATACAAGCTTAGAGGAACTCTTTGTCTCAAGCTACAGTAGGAGTAGAAGAAAGAGATGAGGATATTGGGACACTCCACAACCTTGCTATATAAGCACACCATCTCCCCCTCGGGAATAAACCCCTACTAATTCCTCAAGTACCACTTCTTTCAAGCAATCCCCACCAACAAAACCAAGAACTCATAATAACCATATTGGGTTCTAAAATCAATAGACATCTAACAACAATTCATCCAAATCTTACCAAGGACACCATAAAAGTCTAACAAGTAACATCGTGATCTAATAAAACCTTTACATCTATATAGAAACTATCAACATACCGGTGTCTTCATCCAGAGAGATGATACGCTAAAATTACACCTCCCTAAAGAAGCATAAGCGATCGTTATCAAGTAAAGAACCCAACTTGTAGGTTGGGGTCGATCCCACGAGGAAATTGGTTTAGACTTTACTTTAACCAACAATTATATTCAATTAGTCAAATTACTTCCAGAAGCAGGTAATTAAAGGGGGGAGATTTGTGAAACAAATTGTAAGAATTCAGTAAACAAAAGTCAATTTCAGTTGTTATCAAGATGAGAAAATTAACTAGGGTATACGTGTTCACCATAAGCTCATAACTCAGTAATCCTAGTAATAGCAATCCTTTCCTAGTGAATTACATGCAAAGTGATAAGTTAGGTATCTCTAAATCCTTGGTCCGGCATC
>JAJOON010011902.1:0-82986 GCA_029582645.1 Solanum megistacrolobum | reverse complement strand
ACTCCGAAATGGGTAATATTCGTGTTATTTCATCCTTAAGTGTGAAGATAATATATGCATGAAAAGCTCATCGGTTATTTGCTTAAATTATTTTTGGGGAGGGTTTTTCCGTCATAAGTTGAAACTCCATGCCATATCAATTTTGACATCACATAAATGTTTAAATGGACAAGATGCACATCCTTATCTATTCTTTTTCCTTTATGAACCTAATCCCTCTATTAAACTACAATCAATATGGCCATAGTAAATCTCTTTTAAATGTCCCAAGTATTTAAGTAGTTTTCTTGATTAGGTGGTAGTATCCTTTCGGGAAGGGTCGTTACAGAACATGTATCCTATTTCATGGAATAATGACTTATTTAATTATCTTCAAGGTGCATCGGTGTTTTCTAATATAGACATGATATCAAGCTACCACTAGTTGAGAATTAAGGCAGTGGACATCCCTAAGACTCTTTTTATGACTCAGTACGACGAATACGAGTTCTTAGTCATATCTTTTGAGTCAACTAAAGGCCCAACAATGTAAATGGAGTTGATGAACTATGTTTTCAGGCCATTTTTAGACTAAATTTTGATACAGTTCATTGAGGAAATCTTGGTATGCTCTGGGAGTAGGGAGCAACATGATTAGCATCTAAGCAGTGAACTCCAAACCTTGAGACATCACATGTTTTATGCAAAATTCACTAACCATGAGTTTTGGTTTAAGTCTAAAGCATTCTCAGGGGACGTGGCATCCAAGGATAGGATAATAGTTGATATGAAGAAGATTGAGGCAGTCCGTTATTGGTTTGGGACTACTACCCCTACTAAGATTAATAGTATTTGCGAGTTAGAAGAATACTACATATAGTTCATGCAGGGTTTTTCTTTGATTGCGACATTTTTTACTAGATTGACTGGGAAAAATGTCCCCTTCTAGGGGTCTGATGAGTGTGAGGGTGATGCTTCAGTATTGGCCTAAGTTGTATTTTCATGTAGAATGGTAGAGTTATTGATTATGCTTCTAGAAAGCTGAAGCTTCACGGGAAGAAATACCCCACTTATTACTTGGAGTTCGCAATGGTAGTCTCAGTACAAGAAACATGATAAATTACATGGGGATTTACCGGGGAATTAGTACGAAAATTTACAGAAAAATAATTTTCCTGCAGATTTTCATACTAATCCCCATATAATTCACACTTTTCTTGTAGTGACTTTGCGTTGAATATTTTGTCAAACTACTTGTTTGGAGTTCACTACAAGCTATTCACCGACCATCATAGTTTTAAATATATCTTCATCAATAGTAACCTTTATATGAGATAACGCAGATGGTTGAAGTTAACAAAGGACTAACATTTCTATCATTTATCACTTGGACAACGCTAATGTGGTAGAAGATGCATTGAGCTAGAAATTAGAGAGTATGGGGAGGTTTGTTTTCTTAGCAAAATAAAAGTGGCCTATTCATTTATGCATTAAATCTTTAGCCAAACAAATGGTTAGATTTAATATTTTTAAGCTGATAGAGTGCTTTCTTGTATAGAGGCTAGATATTCCTTGGGGGAGTACATGTAGGCACATCAATCTGAGATTGATGGTTATTTTGGACAAGGTTCTTAGCAGTGAGACTTGGAAGGCGACCTTAGATCTACAGGATATCTTGTGGATTAAAGTTTGTACTTTTGTTTTAAGAGTTAGTTATTTGGTTGGGATGATTCTCCATGAGTTCATTGTTCTAGATATTTGATTCATCTCGATGTTGCTAAGAGGTATCATATTATAAGGCAGCACTATTGGTGGTGTGGGATTAAATGGGACATTGCATTGTTCATGGTTAGGTCCTTGAACCGCCAGTAGGTGAAGTACAAGCACTAGAAACCAGGTGTTTTGAAACAACAGCTACCCATATCGGATTAGAAGTTGGAGCGAATAGTTAAAGACTTCATAATATAACTACCATGTACCTTTGTAACACCCCAGAAACTAGTAGGCTAAACTAGTGCTTAAAATGAGGGATAGAGTCAGAAATGTAACTCCCCGTACTTAAAATAAAGGGCTTAGAGTGGGAAACGTCAAGGTACGACCCCCAAGGGCCAACCCTAAGGACCCAAAAATGTTGTCTGGATAGTGACCTACGAAGGGGACCTACGACTCATAGGTCTTCTCACGCCATGGGGTCAGCTCGTAGAAGGGCACCTTAGAGGCTGCCTGAGGCAGTGACCCATGAGACTAGGACCCACGCCCCGTGGGTGGGTCCATGGTCCGTAGACCAAGGGGTCGTGGAAAGTCCAAAAGTCTCTGTGAAGACCCCGAATGACCAGGACGGACCGTACGTCCATCCCTAGTCTATCTATGCAGTCTCGTCGGTGAGGTCTGAAACTGCTTTTTGGCAGTTACATGTTGGGGCCTTTTAGGGTTTTCTAGTTTTATTTCATATTAGGTGATATAATTTTACACTCAATTAGACTAACTATATAATGATTTTAGACCCCAAAATTAAGTTATCTTCCTCATAATTCCAAAATCCCAAATCAAAACAAAATTCTCTCTCTAGAACTCCAAGGAAGAAGAAGAAGGAAGTCGGAGCTACGGTTTGAAGGAGCAAGGTTTTGTACACAAATTCTTTGGAGATTCATAGCTAAGGTATGGTATTCCTTCATCCATGGATAGTCTTCATCCATGGAGTCCCTCCAAACACAATTTCGAAGATAGCAGTTCCCCAATAGCTAGGGTTTTACTCCAAGTCATGGATTCCTTTGAAAAACGATTCTAATAATTTAATTACATCATATTATGATTGAATTGATGATTTATTATTGTTTTTATGTTGAAATCCCCAAGAATCCATGAAATTCCCATGTTCCCAATGTATGACTTGTGATGTGGGTGAATTGATGAAAAAAGGATATTATGAGATTATGCTTGTAGTAATAGAGTTACTTGAATCATGTTATTATCCATGTCTAATATAGTTCTATATGTGTTGATTTGAAATGATCTTTGACCTTTGAAAAGGCAAGATATGATATTATGCATGTTTTATGAAGGTTATGTATATGTTTTACGAACACTTTGAGAGTTAAGTGTCCTTGATTATGATAATGTTTTTGTGTTGATTGAAAGGATATTATCATGATAACATAATGAACATAATGTGAAAGGTTTTCTTAGATAAAGGAGATTCTAGGTTGAAAGGCAATTCTCACCAAGTTGAATCTAATTTTATAAGTAGACATGGACGCTGAAAGGTTATTCTCACCCAAAATCTAATAGGCTATCCTAATGAAACAAGTTATGACTCAATAAATACTCTGTGGGATAAATGCTTAGCACCGAGTGGATATTGAATGTGAGATGGATGCTCTCCCATTAAGAAAGTCTAGATTTCTAGTAGTAATCTCACGAGATGAAAGCTCTCCCATTATGAAAGGCCGGGTTTCTAGTAACAATCTCTTTAGTTAGTGGATCCACGTAAAAGCTAACAAATAATTGTCTTACCTTAGGAAACTAGGACACCCCTTTTCGGTATGGGTAATACCAGATTCCATGTCAAGCTCATATGGTCTATGTCGGTTAAGGCTTATTCCCACTGTGAACAAGAATATGAATTATGAACAATGGTTACTCAAGAATCTTTACTTAGCATGGGTGGGATGATGGGATCGTATTTATTCATTGCATAAGTATGCTTTGAGGGTACTTATGGTATGTCTCTTTTATTCTATGTTGAACAATGTAATGAATATGCTTATGACCTATGCTTTTCCATTACCTTCAAAATGATGCTTTAACTTGGTAAATTACATGGATTCAACTAAAATGTCGTGTTTTCATGTTTTCAAGGTTGTTGTGCATGACTAGCATAATTAGAGCATTTTTGTGCTAACCCATATTTTCCTACATTTTCCCAAGTGTAGGGTCCGGTTCTCAAGGCTGTTCTCTTTGTGGCTAAATCTTGGATTTGAACATTTCTCCTAACTTGTTGGTGAGTCATAATGATTAGAGGACAAATGTTTTCACTTACTAATTTCTTTCCTTGTATTTTCGTTTTGGACTACAGTGTATGGGCTATGGCCCTTTTGATTTTGACTATTGTAAAAGATGGCTAAATTGTGATAAGTCTAGACTTCCTCTTTCCTTTATGAATACATTTGGACTTGAACTGCGTTTTTACTCTTATTGTTCTAATGCTTTATGTTAGGATGTGTTAAGTGGCTTACATGGTGCCTTTCGGGCTTCTATGTGCCTTGTGACATCTAGAGGCTACCCTGGGTCTTGACAAACTTAGTTTTCAGAGCACAAGGTTTAGAATGATTCTAGGATGATGTCTCATAAGCCACGTCTAGTAGATTCTTGATCACGAGTGTGAAGCATGCCACATTTATGAATGAGAGGCTATAAGATGTTTAGGAAATTTTCACTTCTTCCATTACTCTTAAGTCGTACCATAAAGTTTAGCTCTATAAAGTCCCTCTCCTAATCCTTCTCTTGTGTCTTCATGATATGAATACAAGAAGGGCTAACGGAAGAAGAATGGAAGGCGAGAATGTGAATGAAGAAGCTCCCCTAGCTAAACAAGCTCCGATTAATCCTTCAGCTATGTCGTATGTGGAGGTTATGTCGGCTTTTCGAATGTTGGCCGAAGCTATGAAGACTCAAGCTCAAGCTATGAAAACTCAAGCTCAAGCTGTGATGGCTCAAGCTAATAGAAATGTCGTGACTCATGTGAATCTGAATGTGAATTTGGTTGCTTCAAGGGTTACAGATTTTGCAAAAATTAACCCTCCTAAATTTCATGGCTCCAAAATGGAAGAGGATTCTCACGGCTTTATCGATGAGGTTTATAAAGTAGTTGCTATTATGGGGGTTTCTTCAGAGGAGAAGGCGGAGTTAGCTCCCTACCAACTAAAAGATGTGGCTCAAATTTGGTATGATTAGTGGAAAGGTGAGAGACCCATAGAAGCGGGCCCGGTAGAATGGCAATCATTTAAAGCGGTGTCTCTTGATAGATTTTTTCCCCTAGAGTTGAGAAAAGCAAAGATGCAAGAGTTCATTAACCTTCGTCAAGGAGGTGTGAGTGTGAAAGAGTATGCTCTAAAGTTCACTCAATTATCCAAGTATGCTCCAACTATGGTGGCGGATTCAAGGGACAAGATGAATACATTTTTCAAGGGAGTGTCCGACATGGTACTTTAGGAATACCACATGGCAATGCTTATCCCAAATATAGATATTTCACGTCTCATGGTGCATTCCCAACAAATAGAGAAAGAGAAACTCAAGAAAAAGAATAGGGAGGGGAAAAGAGCTAGAACCGGTGATGGGAATTTCTCAAATGCTTGGTCCGAAGGACAAGGTGGACCAAAGTTCAAACAAAGGTTCTCCAACCAAGATTCTTCAAATGCTTTCCTAAGGGTCAACAAAGATAGGGTGTTTAATCCTAAACCTCAAGGAGGTAATGGTGTTGGCACGCATGTGAATAGGATTAATTGTGGAAAATATGGGAAGAATCATGATGGTAAGTACCTAGCCGGTACCGACGTTTGTTTTTGTTGTGGTAAGGGTGGACATTAATTTAAGAATAGCGCAACACTTACAGCTAAGTGGAGAGAGGGCAAGCAAGATCCTCATGGCGGCTCAAACACCAATGCTCCAAAGCAAAACCGCTTTTATACTCTTCGATCCCGAGGTTACCTAGAGAGCTCCTCGGATGTGGTGACTGGTATGTTAAAAATATTTATTATTGATGTGTATGCCTTATTAGATCCCGGTGCTACCTTGTCCTTTGTCACACCTTATTTGGATATGAAGTTTGATATGCTCCCCGAAGTGTTATTAGAACCTTTTTCAGTTTTTACCCCGGTTGGTGACTCTGTGGTGGCTAAAAGAGTATATAGGGGATGCCTCATTTCCTTATCCCATAGAGTTACTTTGATGGATTTGGTAGAGTTAGACATGCTTTACTTTGATGTGATTTTTGGTTTGGATTGGTTGCAGGCATGTAATGCCTCTATGGAGTGTAGGACTCAGGTGGTTAGATTTCAATTTCCAATTGATACTATCTTTGAGTGGAAGGGGGGAAATTCTATGCCTAGAAGTCAATTTATTTCTTGTCTTAAATCTAGGAGAATGATCTCCAAAGGGTGTATTTACCATCTTGTTAGGGTGAAGGATTTTGAATTTGAAACCCCTTCTCTAGAGTAGGTTCCTGTACTGAATGAGTTCCCAAACCTTTTACCTAATGATTTTCCTGGTATTCCTCCCGAGCGGGATATAGATTTTGGTTTTGACCTTTTTCTGGATACGCAACATATCTTCATTCCTCCTTGTATAATGGCTCCGGCGGAGTTAGAGGAGTTGAAGGATCAGTCAAAGGATTTGCTAGACAAGGGTTTTATCCGACCGAGTATCTCTCCATTGGGTGCTCCTGTGTTGTTTGTTAGAAAGAAGGATGGGCCACTTAGAATGTGCATCGACTATCTACAATTGAATAAAGTAATCATCAACAATAAATATCCCCTTTCGAGAATTGATGATTTGTTTGACCAACTTCAAGGGGCTAGCTATTTTTCTAAGATTGATCTTCATTCGGATTACCACCAATTGAGGGTGAGAGGGGTTTATATTACAAAGATGACCTTCAGAACCCGATATGGTCACTTTGTATTTGTGGTTATATCATTTGGTTTGACTAATGCTCAGGCATCATTTATGGACTTGATGAATATAGTGTTTAGGCAATATCTAGACATGTTTTTTATTGTGTTTATCAACGATATTTTGATCTATTCAAGGAGTGAGCATTAACATATGGACCATTTGAGAATTGTGTTGCAAGTTCTTAAACACCAACAACATTTTGCAATGTTTAGCAAATGTGAATTTTGGTTAAGGTCCGTAGCTTTCCTCGGTCATATTATGTCAAGTGAGGGTTTTGAGGTAGATCCTACGAAGACAGATGTCGTCAATTGTTGGCCTAGACCTCTAACTCTTTCCGACATTAGACGGTTTTTGGGTTTGGCAGGTTACTATTGGACATTTGTTGAGGGGTTTTCCTCCATTGTTCTCCGTTGACGACTTTAACTCAAAAGAAAGCTAAGGTTGTGTAGTCTGAAGCTTGTAAGAAAAGTTTCCAAGATTTGAAAGATAGACTTACTTCCGCTCCAGTGTTGACCTTACCTGAGGGTACATATGTCTTTGTGGTGTATTGTGATGTTGCCTTTAGAGTGGGGTTAGGATGTGTCCCCATCCAAAATGGTAAAGTGATTTCCTATGCGTCGAGGCAACACAAAATCCATGATAAGAATTATCCAACCCATGATCTTGAATTAGCGGCGGTTGTGTTTGCCTTGAAAATATGGAGACATTACTTGTATGGGGTCCATGTGGATATTTTCACCGATCACAAGAGCCTTCAATATGTGTTTAGTCAAAAGGACTTGAATCTTTGTCAACGAAGGTTGTTAGAATTATTGAAGGATTATGATATGAGTGTCCTTTACCACCCCGACAAAGCTAACGCGGTAGCGGATGCACTTAGTAGATTGTGTATGGGTAGTGTGGCTCATGTATAGGATGAGAAGAAAGAATTTGTTCGCGAAGTGCATAGGTTTGCCCGGCTAGGAGTTCAACTAGTGGATTCCATTAAGGGTATGTCATGGTCCATAATGGTTCTGAATCGTCCTTTGTGATGGATGTGAAGTCTAAGCAAGATCTTGATCCTATATTAGTTTAGTTGAAAGAGTCGGTACTCAAGAAGTCTGTTGAGGCTTTCTCCCAAGAGTGAGATGGGGTGCTTAGGTACCAAAGTTAGTTCTGTGTTCAAGATGTTAATGGTTTGAGGGAACAAAATTTAGAGAAAGCTCATAGTTGTCAGTATTCTATCCATCCGGGAGCCACCAAGATGTATCGTGATCTACGGGAAGTCTATTGATGGAATGGTATGAAGAAAGATATTGCAGGATTTGTAGCCAAATGTCCTAAATGTCA
This sequence comes from Solanum megistacrolobum, assembly GCA_029582645.1. Taxonomy (NCBI): domain Eukaryota; kingdom Viridiplantae; phylum Streptophyta; class Magnoliopsida; order Solanales; family Solanaceae; genus Solanum; species Solanum megistacrolobum. The sequence continues at coordinate 75,003 of JAJOON010011902.1, read as the reverse complement.
ACAAGTTAAGGTTGAGAATTAAAGACCAGGAGGCTTATCCTAAAATATAAGTATCCTCACTTTGAAGTGGGAAGATGTAAATATGGACTTTATTGTTGGTTTGCCTTGCACATGAAGGAAACATTATTCTATTTAGGTCATTATAGATCAGATGACAAAATTAGCCCACTTTATTCTTGTTTCTCATTCGGCTAAAGACTATGCCAATTTGTATATAAGAGAGATAGTGAAGTTACATGGGGTTCCTTTATCTATTATTTCAGATCGAGGTACTAAGGTTAAGCTTAGCACGTCTTTTCATCCCCAAACTGATGGGAAAGCGAAGCTACCATCCAAACATTAAAAATATGTTAAGGGAATGTGTTATAGATTTCAAGGGTAATTGGGATGACCACTTGCCATTAATAGAGTTTGCCTACAATAATAGTTATCACTCAAGTATCGGTATGGCTCCCTTTGAGGCTCTCTATGGTAGGAGATGTAGGTCTCTCATAGGATGGTTTGAAGTAGGGAAAGTTTCTCTCCTAGGTCCGAAATTGGTGTGTGCGGACATTGAGAAGATTCGGGTTATCAGAAAGAGGTTGAGAATGGCTCTAAGTCGGAAAAATTCCTATGTCGATGTTAGAGGAACAGATTTAGAATTTGATATCCATGATTGGGTTTATTTAAAAATCTCGCCCATGAAGGGTTTTATTAGGTTTTGAAAAAAGGGGAAACTTAGTCCTCGGTTTGTGGGTCCTTATGATATTTTGAGGCCTATGGGCAAAGTTGCATTTGAGTTAGACTTGCCAAATTAGTTGGCATTTTTGTGCATCCGGTGTTCCATGTCTCAGTGTTGAAGACATGTATTGGGGATCCATCAAACATAGTTCCCTTAGAGGGTTTAGAAATTAAGGAGAATCTTGGTTATGAAGAGGTGTCGGTTGAGATTCTAGACCGGCAAGTCAAGAGGTTGAGAAACAAGGAAGTTGCCTCTGTGAAGATATTGTGGGGGAATCATCTAGTTTAGGATGTTAATTGGGAGGCTGAGGCCAATATGAAGTCCCGATATCCTCATCTCTTTCCTTCTACTCCTATTCAAGATTGAGGTATGTAGTTCCTCTAGAGTTTTCTTGTTTTTGAGGTAATGTGTGATTTATGTGTTTCCATGATTTCCTTATGTTATGCATGTTCTTCAGAAATTCATTTTTAGTAAGAAAATGAGTTTTCATGATATATCTCCCTCATGTTGTTTTGCATTAAGTATGAGTTGCCTATTTGACGTCATGAGATTAAATGATGAACATGTTTTAGTATGCTTTTAAGAGTAAAATGCGTATTGGCTCCATGATGTTGTGTTGAGCATGATTTAGTTGGAGAAGGTAGTTCCTCTTATGAATATGTGAAATGTTGAAATTTCATGCATAATGGGTCGTTAGATGTAGTTCCTACATCCTTATGTTGCATTGATTATGTTAGAGATGGGGGTGAAGTTTCCTCCATTAGAATGCGCATTATTTTGATGTTTCTTGCATGATGGGCTGCTAATTTACTTCTGTAAGGTGTCTAGGTCATCATTTGAGGACGAATGATACAAGGGGGAGATATTGTAACACCCCAGAAACTAGTAGCTAAACTAGAGCTTAACATGAGGGATAGAGTCGTAAACGTAACTCCGCTTACATAAAAAAAGGGTTTAAAGTCAGAAACTTCAAGGTATGACCCCCAAGGACCAACCAAGGGTCCTTGAGAAGGACACAAAAATTTTACCTGGATAGTGGCCATGAAGGGGACCTACGCCCCGTAGGTCCTCTCACTCCACATGGGTCAACTCGTAGATGGCCCCTTGGAGGCTGCCTAAGGCATTGACCCACGAGATAAGAACCCACGCACCGTGGGTGAGTCCACGGTCCATAGGTCAAAGGATCTTGGAAGGGCCAAAAGTATCTGTTAAGACCACGGATGACCACGAGGGACCGTAGGTCCATCCACAGTCCGTCGACTTGGTCTCCTGGGTGAGGTCTAAAACTGTTTTTTGGCAGTTACATGTTGGGGCATTTTAGGGTTTTCCTGTTTTAGTTAATATTAAGTGACGTATTTTTACACTAAATAAGACTAACTAAATAATGATTTTATACCCCCAAATTAAGTCATCTTCCTTATAATTCAAATATCCCAAATCAAAGCCAACTTTTCCTCGAAATTCTCTCTCTAGAACTTCAAGGAAGAAGAAGAAGAAGGAAGTTGGAGATAGGGTTTGAAGGAGCAAGGTTTTCTACCCAAATTCTTTGGATATTCATTGCTATGGTATGGTAGTCCTTCATCCATGGAGTCCCTCAAAACATAAATTCAAAGAGAGTAGTTCCCCAAAAGCTAGGGTTTTGCACCAAGTCGTGTATTCCTTTCAGAGACGATTCTAATGATTTATTTATATTATATTATGATTGAATGTATGATTCATTATGGTTTTTATGTTTAAATCCCCAAGAATCCATTAAATCTTCATGTTCCCAATTTTTGACTTATGATGTCGGTGAATTGATGAAAAAGGGATATTATGAGATTATGCTTATAGTAATTGAGTTACTTGAATCATGTTATTATCCATTTCTAATATTGTAATTCTAGATGTGTTGATTTGATATGAGCTTTGACCTTTGGAAAGGCAAGATATGATATTATTCATGTTTTATGAAGGTTATGAATATGCTTTAAGAACACTTTGAGAGTGAAATGTCCATGATTTTTATAATATTGTTGTGCTGATTCAAGGTCTATTCTTATGAGCACATTATGAACATAATGTGAAAGGTTTTCTCCCATAATTGAGATTCTAGGTTGAAAGACAATTATCACATAATTGAATCTAATGTTATATGTAGACATGGACGGTGAAAGGTTATTCTCACGCATGATCTAATGAGCTATCTTAATGAAGCAAGTTATGAATTAATAAGTGCTTAGCACCGAGTGGGTATTTTATATGAGATGGAAGCTCTCTCTTTAAAGAAGGCCGAGTTTCTAAAAGTAATCTCATGAGATGGAAGCTCTCCCATTAAAAAGGTTGGGTTTCTAGTAACAATCTCCTTATCAAGTAACTATGTGCCCCCATAGGATAGTTAGCTAGTGGATCCACCTAAAATCTAACAAATAATGGTCTTACCTTAGGCAAGTAGGACACCACTTTTCGGTTAGGGTGACATCGGATTGCATGTCAAGCTCACATGGTCTATGTCGGTTAAGCCTTATTCCCACTATGAACAAGAATATGAATTATGAGCTATGGTTCCTCAAGAAGCTTTACTTAGCATGGGTGGGATTATAAGATGTTTTACATCCATTGCACAAGTATGCTTTAAGGGTACTTATGGTATGTCTCTTTTATGCTATTATGAACTATGTAATGAATATGCTTATGACCTATTATTTTCCATTACCTTCAGAATGATGCTTTAACTAAGTAAATTGCATGCATTCAACTAAATGTCCCTTTTTGCATGTTTTCAAGGTTTTTATGCATGACTATCATAATTAGTGCATTTTTGTACTAAGCCATATTTTCATAGATTTTCCTAAGTGTAGGGTCCGGTTCTCAAGGTGGTGTTTATTGTGGCTAAAGCTTGGATTTGATCATTTCTCCTAGCTTGTTGGTGAGTCCACATTATTCGAGGACGGATGTTTTCACTTAGTAGCTTTTTTCCTTGTATTTCATTTTTGGACTATGTTGTATATGCTATGGCCCTTTTCAATTTGACTATTGTAATAGATGGCTAAATTGAGAAAAGTCTAGACTCACTCTTTCCTTTATGAAAACATTTTGACTTGAAATGCGTTTTTACCCTTATTATTCTAATGCTTTATATTATGATGTGCTAAGTGGCATATATGGTGACTTCCTTTTCACCTTTACACAATATTCATACATAAGAGACATAACATTTCATAGGACATGACCAGGGGAATTAACTCATAATCTAACCCAACTATAGCATGCATATCACATTAGGCATGTAGGAGTCAACATTCTTCAATTAGTTCAATTAGAGGACTTTCATACATTAGTCATTGAGACTTAGAGAACTCACTATGACCCTATCAAAGCCTACTCGTGCAATGTATAGATGGCATCCCTTACTACCACCTACACTTCATAGAACCTCTCAAGAAACCATAATGCGCATCTCACATGATGGGAATTAGCATTTAATCGACATAGACCTTGAGAGCTAGTCATGGAATTTAGAGTCATATAGCCCCACACTGTAAAGAGGTGTTCCACTTGCCTACGGTAGAACGGTAACATTAGCTCGGATGGAATCTGCTAGCTAATATCCTATGTGGGCATATAGTTATGGTATAGGAAGATGATCCTTGGAACTATAACCTAACATTGGGAGAGTTTCCATCTAACCATGTCCACTTGGTGCTTAGCCTACATTCCCATAGAATATTTCATTCACATTATATTAGAGTACTAGGGAGGAATGCCATAGGCCTATCGACCCAAGTTACATCATTACACAAAGAAGGAATGCTATAAGCCTATCGATCCATGGTACATTCAAGGATAACTCTAGATTTCTCAAAAAAAGAATTCCATAATCTTATCGATTCATTGTTCCTCATTACATGCAAATACTCATGATAGGAATGCCATAGCCTATCGATTCATAGTACATTGAGTCACTAGGAAAAGAATGTTATAAGCCTATCGATTCAAGAGTCTTCATTACATTAGATCATTTATGAAAAGAATGCCTTAAGCCTATCAATTCATATCCATCAAGTCAAGACACAATCATTACTCATATATGAAAGGAATTCCATAGCCTATCGATTCATATTCATCAAATCAAGACACACTTAATACTCATATATGAAAGGAATGCCATAGCCTATCGATTCATATTCATCAAGTCAAGACACACTCATTATACAAGAAAAGGATGCATGAACCTACCATTTTAGATTCAACATTCACCATAGAAATCCTTCACATTCTAGAACCATCATTCATGAGTGTCAATTGAGAATATACTACCAACAATAACACAATACATGATATACACGATCATCATTCTATCATTGAAACCACATGCATATCCTTCACATCATAATAATACATAGTAATTAAACACCTCCACCTTTCAAGTGGATCAACATCTCTAACACAAATTGGCGAGCCAAAACTCAAGTCAGGCGTCGTCGAGAAGGTCGGCGATCTCGACTTGGATCGCCGTCGGACTCAAGACAATTTCAAATTAGAGTTTGTAAAATTCGGCGAGCCCAGGAGCTAATTGGTGAATCACCGACCATCTAGTCCGTCGTTTGGACCCCCAAAGTAACTGGAGCTCTTGTAAAACTCGACAAGGTAAGTGACCACTTGGCATGTCGCTGAGTGGTTCGGTGAGCAAGACTAACGTCACCCAATGGGCGAGAACTGGATGATTTTTAAAGGCAAAATGTTTAAACTTTCAAACTCTTTCACTTTCCCTCACTTTTAGACTTTCCGAACTCACACCCTGTCACGACCCTAGTCTATATCCCGAAAGCGACATGGTGTACTCGACCCCAAAGGGGTCTTATACAAGCTTCATAGCATATTCATTGCATAAGATACTAAGAAATAGTGCGGAATTTAAACATTTCTTTAAAAATCCAACAATCAAAACTCATTTAGAAGCAAGTGGAAGTCGATAGTTTCACGTGGCCATCTGAACAAAGCTTGAAACAAAATAGGGTCACAAGCCTTTACAATCGAAGTCTTAATAATAGTCTATTACATGAAATAAAAAGAATCATAAAAAATACTTATCCTCGATCTATGAGGACATGCCAAAACTCTTGGAGGAACTGAAATCCAAGCTTCAACTAGAGAGAATCACTCAAATGCTGGAACCTACACTTGTAGTAAACATAGAAGAATATGGGTTAGCACAATAAAATACTAAGTATGATAGCCCAGCAAAAACATGCTTAAAACAAAACATATTGTTTGAAAGTCATAATACATGCCAATTTGAGAAAACCTTCATGAACATAAGCATAAGAGGCATAATATAAGACATAACCAAGATACAAGTCATTATTCACATTGGAACATAATCAGCATACAAACCACTTCATCAGATTAAGCCTTCACCTCAAGTAACCCTTAAGCTATACGTTGTGCAATGTATGCATAGCGTCCCAGGCCACTATTTACACTATGTACCACATCAAGGTCACCAAAAGTGAAAATACCATTCATGCTTTCCACCTTCATACAATTCCCATACATAAGAGACATTAACATTACATAAGTCATATCAACACATTAGGACCAACATCTAGGACAACCGTAAGTCATAGTTGTGCAATGTAGGAGTAGCATCCCATACCACTACTCACAATAAGTACTCATTTGAAGTCACCATAGACAAGGCACATTCATATTAAATATGTCATAACAAGGAAGTAACTCATAATACAATCTAAGTAAAGCATGCATCTTAACATTAAACATATAGGCATTTTAAGTCACCCATTCTTCATTATCTTGTTTAAGAACACCTTCATTCATTAGACATTTGACCAATATCTTCATTAACATCATCATAAGAGCCCATTCATTTCATTAACATTGTAATGAACACATCATGACTCCTCTCAAAGTCTACTTGTGCAATGCATAGATGGCATCACATGCCACCACCCACACTAAGTAGTGCATCCTTGAGAAGCCATATTTCATTAACATTCTTTGTAGGGGTAAGCCTTAACCAACATAGACCATGTGAGCAATTCATGGAATCCTGGTGTCACCCTCACCGAATAAGGGATTCCTACTTGCCTAAGCTAGGACCATTCTTTTTAGCTTAAGTGGATCCACTAGCTAGACCTATGTGGGCACATATTTTATGGGATAAGGAGATTGCTACTAGATACCCCACCTCAACTCACGAATGAACATCCATCTCAAGGGATTACTACTAAGTACCCCGCCTCAACTCATGGATAAGCACCCATCTCAAGCCATATCCACTCGGTGCTTAGCATTATTCCCCCACGGAGTACTTGACATTTATTACATTAGTTCATTATGGTATAAGAGATTGTTACTAGACACTCCGCCTCAACTCATGGATGAGTATCCATCCCAAACCCAACATTAATTCAATGGAAAGCTCATAGACCCTAATATGAGAATAGCCCTTCACCTAGGAATCCCATATTGTGATAAAGTCCTTTCACAACATGTCATCATCATTCATTAGAGTATAATTGAGAATAGCCTTTCAATAATTACTTCATCATTAACATAATCATAGCTCTGCATTCATTAGTCATTCATGAGTGTTTGTGAGTATGTGAGAATAACCTTTCACATAATAGCATCATCATTCATAAGTACTACATTGAGAATATGTATTCAATCACAATACAATTACATTCTAAACATGATCATAACACTTTCATTGAGATCACACAAGTATACTTCACATCAGAATTATACATAGATCCTTCATGAACTTGCCTTCCAAGGCTATGAACCAGCATCAACCCATAAATATAAGATACTACAATAGACAAGGAAATTGATATGATTCAACAATTAATCCAACATAAACATAAACAATTCAACATACTTCCATGATCAATCATTTCCCAATAACAATTCACAACTTAAGAATTTGGTGGAAACATGGGTTCTAGGAAGAAATCATCTTAATTTACCTTTAAATCAACAATTCATTCACAATTTAATGCAATAAAGCCTTTAGAAAACGTTTAGAATCGAACCCATGCCAAGATTGAAAACTAGGGTTTTTGGGTAAACTTGGAAACTTGAAATTACCTTTGAAATTGGCTCCTTGAAAGAAACTAAGTCAAGGATGAAGATTATCATACCTTTTATGGAAGAAATCCACGAAAATCCCTTCAAAAACATGAAGTCTTGACCTTGGAAGCTTGAATCCTTCACCCCCAATGGGGGTTTCTAGAGAGAGAACTTTTGGAGGAGAGGGGAGGTTTAGATTTTTGGGTTTTGAAATAATGAGTTGTAAATATGTTTTAATACTTTAAAAAACCTTAAAATACTTTAAATAACCGATTAAAATTGTCCCCCACCTTAACTAAACTTAAAATGAATTTACTACGTTGCCCCTCCTCTTGGCCGATTGTAGATAGCAAACCAGTTGCCATCCACGAACCTCCACCTAGGGTCCATAGGTGGGTCCACGCACCGTGCTGCTGAGTTGTGGTTTGGTTATGGGGTTCTTAACCTACGGAGGCCATCCACGGGGCGTGGATGGACCTACGGGGTGTAGGTCCCCATTCGTAGGTCACCATGTTTTGGGCAGTTTTCTCTTTTGGGGCAGCCTTGGGGTTAGGCTTTAGGGTCTTCCTCAATGACCCCTAGGGTGGTGCTTGGGGATTTGTACCTTGATGTTTAACCCCTAAACCCCTCAATCATAGCTCGGGACAACATTCTACCACATGCAACCACATTACAAACTCAAAACGAACTCGTTAGACTCTAGTTTCACCTATTCATTTTACGGGTAGTCACACACCCGCACATTATTTTCTATAGTTCTTGCATTTTTACCTTATTTTAATCATTCAGTTGTGCTTGGAGTTGGATTACTTTGCCGCCTAGCATTTCAATCTTATTTAATCGGCATCTATGGTTGGTTTTCCGAACCCCGAGTTATTTTTAGCGATTTTGTACTCATTTGCAAAAAAAATTATCTTGTTGAAGTGTGCTGGGTCTCTTTAATCTTAATTGTTTATGTGTGTGCCTAGTTTAATTTGATAATCTTGCCCATATTGTTCAAATTGTTGAATTCCTGTAATGTTGTGCCTTAGAATTGGTTAGAATTTATGGGGTTGTGCTTGCATGTCATTGGGTTTAATTGGGTGAAGTTGTAGTAATCTGTATTTATGCCAAATAATGTAATTTTCCCAATGATAGAGTGGGTGACGTCAATCTTAATAGCAAAATTCGTTAATTGGCCAAATTTGGCAAAACCGGGAGAAATTTGAGTATCCGGGTGTAATGGGTGTATTAGGTCTAGCTTTAATTTTATAAGTGCATGCTTTGATTTTGTTTTCGAGTTTGTGGGGTTGAATTTGAGAAGTTGAGTTGAAATTAGGCACGTTGGGTAGTTTGGCGAGCTGGGTCAAGCTCGCCGAACCACTCGGTGGTTCACCGAAGTTCCCCATATCTCCTTTAATTTAATGCTATATTTGATGTTGGGTTATGTAACTTTCGACGAGAAGCTTGAGATCGCCGAATGCACTCGGCGACTCGCTGAAATTCTTCTTGATCGCCCTTTGTAAGCACACCTGAACCCTTTTTGCACTGTAACTTTTGGCGGGCTGATCGTTGCTCGCCGAATGCTATCGGTGATTCGCCGAAAGGCCTTTCCCATCACCAACTTGCCATAAATTTTGGAAATTTTAGAGCCAATCCTTTCGGCAAGCCTGATGTAGCTAGCCACAGAGATTCGGCGATTCGCAGACCGGCTCAGCAAGTTTTTTTGTAACTATTTTTCTGTGCATTTAGTTGAATTGTTTTTAACTTTTTCCTGATGTTTTGCAGATATGGTAAGGACAAACATGGACATTCCACCCCAGAAAAGAGCACGGAGTATCACAATCAATGAAGAGGGGTCAATTCCTCCCAAGAAGGGAAGGCAAAAGCTTTCACCGGGTGACAAAGGCAAGGGCAAGACGCCCATATCTGACAGGGTGACTACTGGCTCTCAGGATGCTTTATCTGAGCCTGAGGATGACCAACCCTTACAGTCCCGGAGGGTAGAGATCTAAGCTAGATCTCGCCCTTACTCAGCTGGATTCCACTGAGCTCCCGCACCAACAGACTCAGTGCCATCTCTGCCAGCTCCCGTGGCTCCAATTCCAGCAGTCATCCCTCCCCCTAGGGTTCTCAACAGGTTGAAAGGTGACGGTTTATGAACCATCCTCAAGGAGAAGTTGCTATCGACAGAAGGCCTTGAGAGCTAGTACTTTGATGTGAGGGACACCCTCCACTTCCATTGATTTGATCAGTTCACCAAGCCCTTACTTTCCATCATGGGTCTGAGAATTTCTAAACAACTTATGGTGACCTTGTTCCAAAGAGCAAAAGGAATGCAAGCGAATTCAGACCTGTTAAGTCAGCCATGGTCCGGGGTAAGGAATGTAATAGTGAGCACATTAAAAACGTATTGGGTAGAGCTCTATATTCAATGTGCCCTTATGATGGATTGCCTGTGCTCAGTCCTTAGACTAATTGAAGGGCTGGTTGGCTCCATTGATTTCTGATACCACCCTGAGGTGGATCGAGGCAGGGGTTCCCACAGAGAAGAGAGATTTGAGAATTGTGGCTCATTTCTAGTTTGGCTTCATTAGCAACACTAAAATGCCATCCTAGAACGAGTCTATTATATGCCATCCCAAGGCATGCTACCTTGGAGCTATCATATCCTGGAGGAGCACTAACCTGAGACTCCTAATTGAGCAAGAGATGGCCATGAGGGCCAAGCAGAGGCAGAGTTCCTTACCTTTCCTAGTGTTGATCACAGAGTAATGCCGGCAAGCTGGAGTCCCCCGAGATGATACGAGGGATATTGAGGTTACACCATCTTCCTCCACTGATATCCGGCGTATTGAGGCTGAGTACACATGAGAGGAGGCTGACAGAAGGAGAGCATCTCCGACATATATTTCTCTGAAGGTTGATGTTGATTCTATACTTGCAGAGGCACCATTACCTACTCCGGCCTTAGGGCCTTGCCCCTTCCACTTCTTCACAGGTCCCGGGTGCCTCTACCTCCTCCCAGCAAGCCAAGATTACTCAGGCGATGATCTTAAAGATGGGGAACCAAGCCCTGTCAGCTGATGTGAGAGCGACCCGACTAGAGAGATCTATCCCTTCGATGATTGAGGCTGTCATTTTAGCTGCACATACCCCCTCCAGACTTCCATTGATACTGAGGCATGTGAGAGTGGACAGGGGGATACCTCCGAGGTTATGGCTTTGAAAGCCAAATTGTTGATTTGAGGAAGGACGTAGACTATCTAAAGTCTACTGACTTCACCTCATTAGTGGAGGCTGATGATGATATGGACGCTCCGACGACTTCAGAGATTCCTACGGGTATCACTGGAGATGTACACAGGGATGAGGCAGCACTTGATGAGTCGGATGCAGAGACTAAAGAGGAGCAGATAGAGATACAGGAGGAGAGCATACACGGAGACTTGCCAGATCTTGAGGAGATGATTGTACAGTTGGAGATCCAGACATCGCTGACAGGGACATCCATGGCAGCCTGTAATGGAGCAGGTCCTTCTGGGGTGACTCTGGGTACTGAGGCCCGAGTTCAGTAATGCACCGGGCACTGATGCCCAGACAGATGGAGCGATTGTTTAGACATGATCCCTCTTTACCTCCTTCTCTATCTTACTTTCTTTTGACTTTTGGATATTACTTTGTTTGCATTTGAAGACAAATATTTTTATTTGTGGTTGGGTGAGGCCCACCTTTTGTGTTACTTGTGTTTTGTATATATATTAGGTTTTTGAGCTTAAATTATGTTGATAACTGCATTTTATGGATGATTGAGCTTGTAGCTCCTTGTTCTTAATTGTAAATGATTTTTGACTCTTTCAAAAAATTGTGCCACCTCTTGATTGTGTAGAATGTGGTTGTTCTTTTGCAAATTGAGTCTCGGTCTTGATCAATACTGGTGAATTGAATAGTGCTCATGATCGAACATAAATGAATGTGCAGCTACGATGAGGCCAAATGAAGTTGCCTAGACAATTTATGAACTATTTGCATCTCGTTGTGACTAGCCAATTATCAAATTGAGTCTCTTGTGACGAACATTGCACACTAGCGAAAGTGTGGAGTCTTGTTTGACATTGGTGTCAATGATTTGTGTGATGAGCTTACCGTGAACCATGTGTGATGACACCTAGAATTTGCCCCGTTGTTTCGGTTGACTAAGAGATACATTCTGTTGAAATGATCTTAGGAAACTTTGAAGAGTGTGAAGAAATTTGAAATTATACCTCTTTTGTGGCCTACCTTGTGAGTGTGTGAACACTACTTGAACACCCTTTGAGCCTTAACCATTTACTTGGAAGAAACTTGATGAAATTGTGACCTTTCTTTATCCCTTCAACCTTAATCCTCAAGAGATGTGGTTTTGTTGAATAGCCAACTTAGGTCAAAAGCCTAAGTTGGGGGTGTAGTGAAAAGAGAAGGTGAATCAAGAATGTGAAGGAATCCCCTTTACACATGGTTTTGAAAAAGATGGAACCCCTCCATACAAAAAAAAAGAGAAGAAAAAGAAAAGAGAAATGAAAAAGAAAAAGAAATAAAAAGTTGTGGAACAAAGTTATGAAAGTACAAAGAAAATGGGGTGTTCGGTATCCTATGGAAAGTGAATAAATGGGGTGACTTTTGAGCTTGAATGAGAATGATGAAGGAAAGGAAAGAAATTGTTGTTCATACGACATTTCATGAGGATTGTAGTCGTTTAGCTTAAAAGACCATACATTTGCACTTGGCCCCGCTACAAACCTTAAAAAGACTTATTTGATCTTGAGTGAGCTAAAACAATTGTTGATTGGAAAATAAGAGCAAGCCTATGGGTGAAGTCATACATTGTGTTCATCATTGTAAGTGTGAGTGTTGATCTTGATTTCGGAGCTATAAATTGTGAAAACATTGTGTGTGAATACAGAATCATTCTTTGTGTGAGGGCATTTGAGTACCTTTGTTGAGCTTGAACTTGCATTTGAAGCAAGTATTGAGAGCTTGAGAATCTATGGTAATGGTGAGTAACAACTTGAATCGCACAGTTCATCCTTTCATGAGTAGGTTGAGTCTTTTTGTGTGCATTCATGATTGAGTCTTGTGTAGCACTGTTTGAGACATCCTTTTTGAACTGCTGAGCTTGAGTTTTACTTGAGAACAAGCAAAAGTTTAAGTTTGTGGTGTTGATGAGTCCACAAATTGGATTCATTTAGGGATTTATTTTAATAGATTTAGTGTCCTCAAATGCATATTTTGTGCCAATAACTTATGTAAATCCTTAAATTTCAGGTATTTAGATTGAGAAACAAAGCATGGACACTATTGAGCAAAAAGGAACAAGGAAGCTCAAAGAACGAAGAAAAGAAGGCATGATGATCGCCTAACCCATTGGGCGAGTCGCCGAATGGCCAGGATCTCGCCTAAAGTTCCAGTGTGCCAAGCCTAAAGGAGAAAATCAAGTTGGCGATGGAGTGGAGTAGTCGGCGTGTCGCCGAACGGTTCCATGATGTAGTGCTATATCGCCCAAAGTTACAGAACTCAAGGATGCTTGAAGGCCTAAGCAAAAAGGCGGTGGAATTGACCAGAGGGCATATCGCCGAGTTGATCGGCCATCCCAACTTACTGCGCCGAATGATACTTCGCAGCATATTTTTGGCAACTATAAATACATTTTTAAATTCTTAGTTTAGGATCTATCTATCATATCTATGTTTTTTTTTACATTCTATTACGAATTTTGAATAGAGAGTAGAGAGAAAATATTTCCTTAGCTTTGAAGATTTTAAGATTTCCATTTATGAGAAATTGGAAGTGGGTGTTGAAGATTCTTTATCTTAGACCTCTGTAAAGACAATATTAATCTTACCAGTTGATGGAAACACGATTTGGTACCGATTTCTACCTTTTTATGATGTCTAGTTAAAACCCCAATTCTTGTGGTGCGATTATGTGATTATAGGTTGAGTTAGATGTTGTGTATTGCCTATTGTTAGTGTAAATATTGTTTAAAAGTGATTTCATTCAGTAATTGTGGTTGAATTTAAAGGGTTGTAGTTGCTAATGTAATTTTACATTCGTGATTTTGACTTGCTCGAGAGAGAGAGGTTTTAAAACTAAAATTACTGATTTGATGGTTTGTGGGTATTGGGTTGTCATGGGTTCAGCTCGAGAGAGTGAATCCTAAACCCTTTTCCATGCATTCAGCTCTAGAGAGTGAATGGACTAAATAGAAGTTTGTTCTTAATTGATTGTTTGGTAGTGCTCGAGAGTAACAACCTTGATTTGGGATAGATTGTTCGAGAGAAAGTTTATTCCCACTCAAGTCTAGCTTATTCACTGATTTACAGCTATTCACTAATAATTTCAATTTCTCACTTGTCTATCTTAGCTTATAGTTCAATCACATCCCAAGAACCCATCTCTATATTCGTATTTTCGTATTACTTGTTGTTGTACTTGATAATTACAATCAAAACCACCTGATATTTGACACTTGTGTCACCTCAAACTTGAATCATACTTTTATTCATAATTTGTTTTACCTATGATTGACTTGAACATATTCGTTCCTGGCTATTAATTCTCGAATACGTACCACACCCTGTGGGATTCGACCCCAACTCACTTAGTTGGGTTATATTACTGACTAACAATCATTGGCACTTAGTATTGGATGAAGTGTCCCGATACGTGGAATCAAGAATCTTCACTAAAGGTATGGTAGTTTTCAGCTATGGGTAGCTTTCACCCATAGAGTTCCTTCAGAACATTATTTCAAAATTTCCAATTTCCCCCAAAAGTTAGGGTTTCAATCTAAGTCATGGGTTCAACTTCAAAATGTTTTCAATGATTGATTTATGACAAATTATGATTGCATTGATGAATTAATGTTGATTTATGATAAATTTCCCCCGTGAACCCACAAAATACTAAATTAAGAATTTATGATTTAGGTTGATTGATAATGGAAGTATGTCAAATTGATTATGTCTATATTGATTTAGCTATTGAATCATGATATTCCTCTTATCTAATGTGGTTATCTAGATTTTTGGATTGAGATTGATTCATAGCCTTGGAGGGCAAAGTATGAAGAATTGATGTATAATCATGAGGCCATCTATATGCTTTATGATTTCAATGAAAGTAATGTGATCCTATGTACAATGCAATTGTGTTATTATTGAATGTTTATTCTCAATTATACACATATGATATATGATGATATATGTGTAAGGTTTCTTCAATGTAATGTTACATATTGAATTGGTAGGCTTAGGGCAACCTCTTCTTGTGTAAATGAAAGTGATCTTGATTGATGTACCTTTAATTGGTAGGCTTAGGGCATCCTCTTCTTGTGTAATTAATGTATCTTGACTTCATGAACATGAATCGATAGGCCAATGTCATTCCATTCATAAATGACTAATAAAGTATTCTAAGGCTTTGTCTTGAATCGATAGGTGAATGGCATTCCTCTCATAATTGGTCAATGAACTAATGTAATGATGAATCTTGAATAGATAGGCAATGGCATTCCTTTCATAAGGATTCAATGAGCTATCCTAATAATGTAGCATGAATCGATAGGCCAATGACATTCCTTTCATGTGTGCAATAATGTACCTTGGGTCGATAGGCCGAATGCATTCCTCTGAAGTACAATAATTTTAAAGAGAATGAACCACTCTATGGGAATGTAAGCTTAGCACCGACTAATATGGTAAGATGAAAGTTGTTCCTACGTTAGGTCGGGTTTCAATGAACATATTTCCTATCCCAAAACTATGTGCCCGCATAGGTTATTAGATAGAGGATCCACCTAAGCTAAAATGTTACCGGTTCTACCTTAGGCAAGTAGACCAACTCTTTTCAGTTTGGGACTTGACACCAGATTCCATGTTAAGCTCACGTGGTCTATGTCAGTTAGGGCTTATTCCTATCATGTGAGATAAGTGTTATGGTTACTCTAGAGGTTCTATGAAGTGTGGGTGGTAGTATGGGATGCAATTCATGCATTGCAAGAGTAGGCTTTGAGAGGGCTATGGTGTGATTCTCCAATGTCTTAATGTCTAATGAATGAATGTGCTCATAATGAAGCTAATGAGAATGTTGACTTAAATGCTTGATGAAATGATGAATGCTTTACTTGGAAATGTTATTATTAGTTACTTTCCTTGTCATGACTTACTTAATGTGAATGTTCCTTATGCATGAGTATTGTCTAAAGATGAGTATGAAGAATGTTAAGTCATGTATTGTGGCCTCAAAGTGGTACTTAGTATGAGTGGTAGTATGGGATGCCATTCTTACATTGCACAAGTATAGTTTAGGGTTACTCAAGATGATGGGTTTAATGTGTTGTAATGTCTTATCTGATGATTATGTTTGACTCTTATGCCTTTTATATCAAAGTTCATGATGTTTCTCAAAATTGGAATAGAGCATGGTTTTCAACCCAAATGTGCCTTTTAAGCATGATTTTGAAATGGCTATCATGCTTAGTAAATTTTTGGCTGCTAACCCATATTTCTTCTATTTTCTACAAAGTGTAGGTTCCTGCATTTGAGGTGACTCCTTCTAGTTCAAAGCTTGGATCATCTATCCTCTAAATCTTGTAGTGTGTCCTCATGGATCCGAGGACAAGTTTTATATTGATGTTTCATTTCTTTCATGTAGTAGACAATTTTTAAACTTTCTATTGTAAGGGTTGTGACCCGATTATCTTAAAACTTCAAGTTGTATTAGATGGCCATGTGAGACAAGTAGACTTCCGCCGTTTGTTTTTAAATTAAATTTTTGATTGTATGGATTAACACAGTTTTAAATTTTGTACCACTTTCTTAAGTATTATGTTATGAATACTATGAAACTTGTATGAGACTCTTCGGAGTCTTGTACACGGTGTCACGTTCAGGGTGTAGGCTCGGGTCGTGACAGACATGGTATCAGAGCACAAGATGTTGGGATGGTTTTTAGGATGATGTCATACAAGCCATGTCTAGTATAGTTTTGTTCAAAGTGTGAAGCGCGCCACATTTATGATTGAGAGGCTATAAGACGTTAGGAAAAATTCACTTCTTTCAACTCCAAGTCGTGACATAGAGTTTAACTCTATAAGATCTCTTTTATTCCTTATCTAATGGTATTCAAGAAGCGACTTCTCGAAGGGCTAAAGCTACAAGGATCGAGGGAGTAAAAGGTTTGTATTGATCCCAATAGTGGATATGTGACTAGACGAGTCTTGGTATGATAGATTTAGATGGAATCCTTTAGAATAATTGGGTTACATTATGATTATGGGTGTTTGTTGGTAGAAAGTCATGGTGAGTCTTAGGGTGTGTTGGAGGATTTGTGAATAATGGTGTTTCAGTGATGCCTAGAGATGTTGAGCGAGTAGACTCCTCTGAGAAGGGTAGAAGTGTTATTCACCTTGGTTTAGAATTATCCTGTGTGATGGTTGTAAGGGCTTAGTGATGACTTACTCCGACCTTAGAAATTGAAAAAAGTGATGCTTAAGAGAGTTTGAATAGGCTTGCTCCCAAGGGGGAGATAATGCGCTTAGATAGCAAGTAGGTTCACTTGAATTCTCTCCTTGAGTGGTATTGGTGAGGTTGTTGTGAGAAAGAGTTTCTTGATGAGGACCGCTCTAAGTTAAGAAGTACCGGTTGGAATCTTTAACTGGCAAGTTAAGAAATAGAAGAATAAAGAAGTTCCTTCCATGAAAATGATGAGGTGTGGTACTCTAGTAAGGGTTTTAGTAGAGGATGCTACTAGAGAGGACAAAGGAGTTCTTTCGGATGAAGGCCCCAGTATGATGATAGTTACTTATGGTTTTGAATGTTTTATTGAGGTCTCTACGTTATTTTCATGTATGCCTTAGTATGGGTTTACTCCCACGGGGGAGATGGTATGGTTAGAAAGTAAAGTTGTTTAACGTTCCGATGTCCTTATCTCTTTCTTTCTATTCCTATTCAAGCCTAAGACAAAGAGTTCCTTTTGACTTGTTTCATGTTCTGGAGTCACGTGTGATTATGTGTTTCCATGGTCTCCTTATGTTATGCATGTTTTTGATGAATTCATGTTTAATGAGAAAATGAGTTCTTATGATATATATTCCTCATGTTTATGTGCATTTAGTATGAGTTGCCTATATGCTTCATGAGGTGAATTATTGAACATGCTTAAATGTGTTTTCAGAATAATTGCATAAATTGATTCATAATGTTATGATGAGCATGCTTTGAGTTGGAGAAGGTAATTCCTCCAATGAAATGAGAAATGTTGAAGTTTTCATGCATAATGAGTTTGTAGATGTAGTTCCTACTTTCTTGTGTTACGTGGAGTATATTTGAGATGGAGTTGATGTTTTCTCCTAGTTTTGTGCATTGTTATGTTGTTTGATGAATGATGGGCTGCTAGTCTTGAGTATTTTATTATGTAAGGTGTTTAAAGTGTCATTCAAGGATGAATGTTCCGAAGGGGGGGATAATGTAACACCTCAGAAAAAATAGTAGGTGAAACTAGAGCCTGAAAAGTGTGTTGTTGAGTTTTATGTGGGGTTCTATGTTGTAAAATGAGTTCCCGAGCTTAGGTTGAGGGGTTAAACGTCAAGGTACGACACCCCAAGGACCAACCAAGTGTCACCACCCAGGGGTACCTCCTAGATGTAACACGGCGTACTTGACCCTGAAGGGATCTCATACAATCCCGTAGCATATCATAAACATAGGTAATAGATAAATACGGGAAAATTTAAAACTTTTACAATCAAGTCATTTTCAGAAAATCAAGCGGAAATCTATCTATACTTTGTCTCAAAACATCTAATACAACTTATACAATAAACTCTTGGGACACAGCCCATACAATAGTCTCAACATGAAAATATAGACATAAAGGAAATGGTGGATTTTGTCCTCGAAGCTATGCGGACTCACCAAGATCTTGAACTCCTTAGCTCCTTAGACACCTAGCTTCAAGATAGCACTCAAGTCTCCAAACCCTACATTTGATTAGAATGTAGGCAAAGTATGCTTTAGTACAAAATGTACTAAATATGTTAGCTAGCATAACCATAAGAGCATAAGAAAAGGGTTATTCAATATAAGAATTAATCCAAAATCATTTGAAATACTTCATGAAAAATAAACCATAAGAATAATAGACAATATCATAATCATAATAAGTAAAGTCTCCAATATAGGACTCAAAAAGCATAATTGACTATTAGTCATCTATACCATAATAGAACTACTCTCAAGTAACCGCAAAAACATACATGTGCAAAGCATGAATAGCATCCCATAATATTACCCAAGATAAGTATTCCATTTTGGTCATCTAAATAATAGCCTATATGCATGGTCAACTCTTAAGCTTCTTTACCATAATGGCACCATACTTCTAACTAACCTCAAAGCACACATGTTGAATGCATGAAAGGCATCCCATACTACCCTTCACACCAAGAATAACCTTGAATTCATCCTAGTCATATTCACCCTCCTTTGGTCTCACTATTGGCTTTCTTCATATAGACAAGGGAACTATCACCTTTAGTCAATCATATCTTGGAAGGCAAGTATGGCAACAATCCAAGCTAAACTACACTACCTAAGGGAACACTTCATAAGTAGCTACAAGTCATACTTTTGCAATGTATGAACAGGATCCCATACTATTATCCACACTAATTACCCGTTTAGACCATCATGAATGCTCACTAGTTGGGGACGAGTCCCTCCTGACTATTTGCCTCTATTCATTTTAAGGTACTTCTCTTCTTAGTACAAGGCAAAACATCTCACATGAATGAGCACAAGACATCAATTCAAGGCTACCAAGGAATAGCACCCTACTAGGCTACACCAAGCTAATAATCTAACTAACATGTCTACATTATGCTAAGTCAAACTACCATGGAGGGCATACTACCATGCAATCCAAGCTATTTAAGGAAGGGTGCAAATGTCCATCCTACCTACCATGCAACACATCCCATGATGCTAATGCAGGCTATCCTTAGGAGAGTATGATTCTCAATCTCAAGCTACCATGAGCACTACTAACTCAAGCTACCCATACAAGCACACTAAGATGCTAATGTACGCTATCCTTAGGAGAGTATGATTCTCAATCCCAAGCTACAATTAGGAGAGTATGTTTCCTAAATCCAAAAGGGACCATGAAATAGACTTGGCCTAACCAAATCAAGCTACCAAGAAAGCATTTTACAATGCTAGTTCAAGCTATCCACGTGAGAGTATAAATCCTCAATCCTAGGCTACCATGACTACTCCTAACTCATGTTACCCTTGACATGGATCCTACAATTCTAAGTCAAGCTAACCTTAGGATAGTGTAAATCCTCAATCCCAAGCTATCCTACTCGGTCTTGTCTTACCAAGTCAAGCTACACATGAAGGGATCATATATCACAACTTCAAGCTATTCTAGTCTAAAATGTTTTGATTCATTTTAGGTTATTAAGTCAACCTAGAATCATTCTATGTGACAAATCTTTGGATCTCCTAGCATCTTTATGCCTAAGTGTGTAGGTGAGAATAGACTTTCAACAATACACGACAAGATCACATTATATTAGTTTTACTCTCAAATCCCTACCTAATATGAAGCACAAGCCTTATTCTCAAGCTTTATTTCTTAATCTCATCAATTTACCTAGATTTCAAGGTATTTCAACCACATTCTTCATTAGTAGGTGATTCTAGTCATAATTGATTCATAAAGGTATAAACTCATCTTTACAAGTCATGATACATGATATTCAATAAAGTCTAGTTCAATTCATGATATATGTTCCTAACCTTGAACAATTATTACTCATGACACTGATTTTAGAAGATCATCTATGAACCATAAATATCACCTTTAATCGCATAAACCCACAAATATCACATTCATTAATTTAGACTAGGGTTTTCCATAGAAATCACATAAATTCTTCTTCTTCTTCTTCTTCTTCTTCTTCAGAGACAATTATTTGGAGAGAATTTAGGATTCTTAGATGAATGTGTTAAATCATTTAGTTTAGGCGTCTATTAGGTATATATAGGAGGTTTAATAACTAACTAACCGACCTCCCTTAACCCTTAACTAATTACTAATTAACCCCCTAACCCCTAACATAAAAACTTAACATGAAAATCTGCTCCACCTACGACTCACCCACCCACGGACCATGGTTGGGTCCACAGATCGTCTTGCACCTTCGTAGGTGCTGGTCAGTGGCATAAGGTTGCAAGCCAACACAGAACTTGACCCACGACCCCAACCTACGGGTTGGGTCCACATACGGCTAGTAGGTGGCTAACGTAGGTTGCTGAAATTTGACATCTTTTGGCTTGTCTTAAGGGTCCTCCCTAAGGACCCCTTGGGTGGTCCTTGGGGGTCGTACCTTGACGCCCTAACCCTTAAACCTCCATTCTAAGTATGAGAGTCATTTATTGTGATTTTAATCCTCATACCACACTCCAAAACTCTTACGAAAAGCTCTAGAACCCTCTTGTTCAACTTACTAGTTTCCGAGGTGTAACAATATATCCCCCTTGGGATCATTCATCCTCGAATGACGATTTTAAACACTTATGAAAGTCATAACTCTAATATAACATCCCATTATGCATGCACTACATCTAAATGCACACAACCAAGGAAGGAACTTCAATTCCAAGCTAAATACATTCAATGAGTAAGAACTACTTCCACCAACCCAAAACGCAAGAAACTCTATATCTACACATTTTCAACGAGGAATTAACATCTCCTAGCTAAAACATGCTCAACACACACTCATGGAGCCTAAATGCAATTTACTCTCAAAATGCGTTTATTCAAGGAGGAATCTTTCAACTCCCAACTAAGGCATGCTCATATACTCATCTCATTAAGTCTGTATGCAACTCTACTCAATACATTATAACATGATGAAAACAATGCATATAAGTCATTTCTAACAAGAGCTGAGAATTTTCATGAACATGCATCAGATAAGAAGATCATGGAAACATACTATTCACACATGACTTCATATAAAAGCAAATCAAGAGGAACTTATCATCTCAAGCTAGAATAGGAATAGAAGGAAAATGATGAGGACATCGGGATATCTCATTGGCCCTTGGCCTCCAAAGTAACACTCTTAATGAAATTCCTTACTAAAGAACACTGCACACAATTCCATGGAACAATTTCCTTTTTATTCTATTTTCTTACTTGCCGGTCAAAGACCTCTACCGGTACTTCTAAATTAGAGAAGTTCTCATTAAGCAAATCTAGCTCACAAGCAACCTTACTAACATTACTCAAGATCTAATATGAGCCTACCAAATCGGGACCAAACTTCTCCTACTCACTACACCTCTCAAGGTGAGAATTTCAAGCAAACCTAACTTATCAACATCAAGGACACTCAACGACCTTACTATCTAAGCACATTATCTCCCCCTTGGGGACAAATCCTATACAAACTCTTTCAAGCATCACTTCTTTCAATTCTAAGGTCGGAGCAAGTCATCACTAAGCTTTCATATCCATCACACAAGATGATTCTAAACTATGGTAAACTACACTTCAACCCTTCTTAGAGTAGTCTACTCACTCAACATATCTAGGCATTACTATAAAACCCTATTTATCAAATCTATCAACGTACCTTAGAACTCATCATGACTAAGTCGAGATCTATCAACAACTAAACATAACCACACTATAACCTTGCTAGGTAGGCACACTATCTCCCCCTTGGGAGTAAGCCTACACAAAATCTTCTAAACATCTTTTATAACATAAAAGCAACAATGAAGCATCATTCATACTAAATACAACATCATAATCTATCATCTCAAATATATCAAGTCACATAGCCATAATTGGCATCACAACCAACCTTTCTACTAACACCTTGTAGCATAATCCCTTCGAGTAGTCATATCCTTAAGACCATCGGATAAGGAATAGGAGAGAGACCGTATAGAGTTAAGCTCTATGGCACGACTTCGACAATGAAGAAGTGAAGTTTCCTGAGCATCCAATAGCCTCCTATTCATAAATGTGGTGCGCTTCACAATTATGAACAAGACTCTACTAGATGTGGTTTGAGACAATTCTAGAACCATTCTCAACCTTGTTCTCTGGTTACTAAGTTTGTCACGACCCGGGATACCCCTAGATGTGACATGGCGTACTTGACCTCGAAGGGGTCTCATACAAGCCCTTAGCATATCATAAACATAGGTAATAGAAAAATATGGGAAAATTTAAAACATTTACAATCGAAGTCATTTTCAAAAAAATCAAGCGGAAGTCTTTCTAGACTTTTTCTCAAACCATCTAATACAACTTTTAGAATAAACTCTTAGGACACAGCCCATACAATAGGCTCAAATTGAAAATAAAGACATAAAGGAAATGGAGGATTTTTTCCTCAAAGCTATGAGGACTCACCAAGATCTTCAACTCCTTAGCTCCTTAGAAATCTAGCTTCAAGATAGCACTCAAGTCTCCAAACCCTACATTTGATTAGAATGTAGGCAAAGTATGTGTTAGTACACAATGTACTAAATATGTTAGTTAGCATAACCATAAGAGCATAAGACAAGGGTTATTCAATATAGGACATAATCCAAAATCATATGAAATACTTTATGCAACATAAACCATAAGCACAAGAGACAAAATCATAATCATAATAAGCAAAGTCTCCAACATAGGCATCATAAAGCATAATGGACTCTTAGGAATCTATAGCATAATAGAACTACTCTCAAGTAACCTCAAAAGCATACATATGGAAAGCATGAATAGCGTCCCGTAATACCACCCAAGCCAAGTATTCCTTTTTGGTCATCTCAATCATAGCCTATATATATTGTCAAGTTTTAAGCTTCTTTACAATAAGGGCACCATACTTCTAAGTAACCTCAAAGTACACTTGTGCAATGCATGAAAGACATCCCATACTACCCTTCACACTAAGCATAACCTTGAAGTCATCCTACTCTTATTCACCCTCCTTTTGTCTCACTATTGGCTTTCTTCATATAGACAAGGGAACTATCACCTTTAGTCAATCATATCTTGGAAGGAAACTATGGCAACAATCCAAGCTAAACTACACTACACAAGTGAACACTTCATAAGTATCTTCAAGTCATACTTGTGCAATATATGAATAGCATCCCATACTACTATCCACACTAAGTACCCCTTTAAAATATCATGATGTTCACAAGTTGGGGACTAGTCCCTCTTTAATATTTGCCTCAATTCATTTTAAGGTACTTCTCTTCTTAGTACAAGGCAAGACATCACACATGAATGAGCACAAGACATCACACATGATTGAGAACAAGACATAAATTCAAGGCTACCAAGGAATATCTCCCTACTAGGTTAGACCAAGCTAATAATCTAACTAACATGTCTGCATTATGCTAAGACAAACTACCATGGAGGGCATACTACCATGCAATCCAAGCTATTTAAGGAAGGTGTAAATGTCCCATCCTATATAACATGCAACACATCCCATGATGCTAATGCAAGCTGTCCTTTGGGGAGTATGATTCTCAATCCCAAGCTACCATGAGTACTGCTAACTCAAGCTACCCTTACAAACACACCAAGAAGCTAATGTAAGCTATCCTTAGGAGAGTATGATTCTCAGTCCCAAACTACCATTAGGACAGTATGTGTCCTCAATCCTAAAGCTACCATGAAATGGTCTTGGCCTAACCAAATAAAGCTACCATGATAACATTTTACAATGCTAGTTCAAGTTATACGTAAAAGAATATAAATCCTCAATCCTAGGCTACTATGACTACTTCTAACTCTGACATGTATCCTACAATGCTAAGTTAGGCTAACGTTAGGAGAGTGTAAATCCTCAATCCCAAGCTATCCCATATTGGTCGTGTCTTACCAAGTCAAGCTACACATGAAGGGATCATATATGACAATTTCAAGCTATTCTAATATAACATGCTTTGATTCAATTTAGGTTATTAAGTCAACCTAGAATCATTTTATGTGAAAGAACCTTGGATCTTCTAGCATCTTTATGCCTAAGTGTGTAGGTGAGAATAGACTTTCAACAAGAGCACATTATATTAGCTTTACTCTCAAAGCCCAAACTAATATGATCAGAAGCCTTACTCTCTAGATTTCTTTCTTAATCTCATCAATATACCTAGATTTCAAGGTATTTCAATCACATTCTTCATTAGTAGGTGATTGTAATCATAATTGATCATAAAGGTAGAAACTCATATTTACAAGTCATGATCCATCATATTTAATAAAGTCTAACTTAATTCATGATTATATGTTCCTAACCTTGAACAATTACTACTCATGACATTGATTTTAGAAAATCATCTATGAACCTTCAATTTCACCTTTAATGAAATAAACCCACAAATATCACATTCATCAATTTAGACTAGGGTTTACTATAGAAATCACATAAATTCATCATAATATCATAATTCCATGGTAATATAATCATAATTAGGAATTATACACTAGATTGGAATCATACCTAAACCCTACCCACAATGTAGAAGGAAACCCTAGCTAGATTGGGTTTTTGACTTCATAATTGAGGGAAAACCTAGCGGGCTCTATAGGTGGGAAACCCATAGATGATTAACATAACATACCTCAATTCAAAGACCTAATAAAGCTCTCATCCATGAAGGAAAACCTGCTCCCTTTCTTTCTCTTCTTCTTCTTCTTCTTCACTTCTAGAGAGAGAATTATTTGGAGAGAATTTGGGGTTCTTAGATGAATGAGTTAAATGATTTAGTTTAGGGGTATATTAGGTATATATAGGAGGTTTAATAACTAATTAAACAACCTCTCTTAACCCCTAACTAATTACTAATTAACCCCTAACTTAAAAACTTAATTTGAAATATCTGCCCCACCTAAGACTCACCCACCCACGTATCGTGGGTGAGTCCACGGATCGTCCTGCACCTTTGTAGGTGTTGGTTAGTGGCCTAAAGTTTCAGGCCAACATAGGACTTGACCCATGACCCCAACCTACTGGGCGTGGGTCCACCTACGGCCAGTAGGGGGCAAATGTAGGTTGCTGAAATTTGACAGCTTTTAGGCTGTCTTAAGGGTCCTCCCTAAGGACCCCTTGGGTGGTCCTTGGGGGGTCGTACATTGACGTTGTAACCCTTAATTCCCCATTCTAAGTACGGGAGTCATTTCTTGTGATTTTAATCTTAGGACATGTGGATGGGACCTATGTCCCATAGGTCCATCCACGCCTCGTGGGGGAGGTCCGTACGTCAAGGCCCAAAGATCTCTAGTTGTAGACCCCACCCACGGACTTGCAGGATGGGGCGTGAGTGCACACATGGTCCGTGTGTCAAGGGGAGTGGATTAGACCTTGGAATCTGCCTAGGCTCGGCCAATTAAGGGGTAAGGTGGTAAATTCCTAGGGTGATTAGTTATGTTAGGGGTCAATTTATTTTGATTATTTAGAGTTATTTAAGGCTTTTTAAACTATTAACTACCCTTTTACAACTCATAATTACCAAGCCCAAAATAGAAACCACCTCCTCTCCAAATAATTCTCTCTCTAGAAACCTGCATTGGAGAAGAAGAAGTCAATGTTTGGATCTCAAGAGTTCATCTTTTCTCTTCAATTTCGTAGAGAATCTTCACTCAAGGCACGGTAGTTTTCATCTATGGGTAGCTTTCACCCATAGAGTCCCTTCAAAACATAATTTCAGAGTTTCCAATTTCCCCCAAAAGTTAGGGTTTCAATCTAAGTCATGGGTTCAACTTCAAAACGTTTTCAATGATTGATTTATGATGAATTACAATTGAATTGATGAATTAATGTTGATTTATGATAAATTTCCCCCCATGAACCCATGAATCTCCCAAAGTACTACATTATGAATTTATGATATGGGTTGATTGATTATGGAAGTATGTTAAATTGATTATGTCTATATTGATTGAGTTATTGAATCATGATATTTCCCTTCTCTAATGTAGTAATCTATATTTTTGGGTTGAGATTGATTCATAGCCTTGGAGAGAAAAGTATGAAGAATTGATGTATAATTATGATGCCATGTATATACTTTGTGATTTCAATGAAAGTAATGTCATCATGTCTACAATGCAATTGTGTTATTATTGAAAGTTTATTCTCAATTATACACTTATGAATGATGATGATATATGTAAAAGGTTTCTTCAATGTAATGTTACATCTTGAATTGATATGCTTATGGCATCCTATTCTTGTGTAAATGAAAGGGATCTTGATTGATGTACCTCGAATTGGTAGGCTTAGGGCATCCTCTTCTTGTGTAATTAACGTATTTTCACTTAATGAACATGACTCGATAGGCCAGTGGCATTCCTTTCATAAATGACTAATGAAGTATTCTAAGGGTTTGTCTTGAATCGATAGGCCAATGACATTCCTTTCATAAAGAGTCAATGAACTAGTGTAATGATAAATCTTGAATCCATAGGCCAATGGCATTCCTTTCATGAGGATTCAATGAATTATCCTAATAATGTACCATGAATCGATAGGTTAATGGCATTTCTTTCATGTGCGCAACAATGTACCTTGGGTCGATAGGCTGATGGCTTTCCTCTCATAAACAATAATGTTAATCAGAATGAACTACTCTATGGGAATATAAGCTTAGGACCGAGTGGATATGGTAATATGGAAGCTCTCCTCACGTTAGGTTGGGTTTCAATGAACATCTTTCTTATCCCAAAACTATGTGCCCGCATAGATTATTAGCTACTGGATTCACCTAAGCTAAAATGTTACCGGTTCAACCTTAGGCAAGCAGACCAACTCTTTTCGGTGTGGGACATGACATCGGATTCCATGTTAAGCTCACATGGTCTATGTCGGTTAGGGCTTATTCCCATCATGTGAGATACGTGCTATGGTTACTCAAGAGGTTTTATGAAGTGTGGGTGGTAGTATGGGATGCCATTCATGCATTGCATGAGTAAGCTTTGAGAGGGCAATGGTGTGATTCTCCAATGTCTTACTGTCTAATGAATGAATGTGCTCATAATGAAGCTAATGAGAATGTTGACTTAAATGCTTAATGAAATGATGAAAGCTTTACTTGGAAATGTTATTATGATTTACTTTCCTTGTCATGACTTACTAAATGTGAATGTTCCTTATGCATTAGTATTGTCTAAAGATGAGTATGAAGAATGGTAAGCCATCTATGCTTGCCTCAAAGTGGTACTTAGTATGAGTGGTATTATGGGATACCATTCATGCATTGCACAAGTATAGCTTAGGGTTACTTAAGATGATGGGTTGAATGTGTTGTAATGGTGTATATGATTAATATGTTTGACTATTATGCCTTTTATACCAAAGTTCATGATGTTCCTCAAAATTGGCATATAGCAGGGTTTTCTACCCAAATGTCCCTCTTAAGCATGATTTTTGCATGGCTATCATACTTAGTACATTTTTGTGTGCTAACCCATATTTCTTCTATTTTCTACTAAGTGTAGGTTCCGACATATGAGGTGATTCCTTCTAGTTTAGAGCTTCGATCATCTATCCTCCAAAGCCTGTGGTATCTCCTCAAGGATCTGAGAACAAGTGTTATATTGATGTTTCATTTCTTTCATTTATTAGACACTTTTTAGGCCTTCTATTGTAAGGGTTGTGACCCTATTATTTTAAGACTTCAAGTTGTATTAGATGGCCATGTGAGACAAGTAGACTTCAGTTGCTTGTTTTTAAATGAAGTTTTAGATTGTATGGATTAAAAGAGTTTTAAATTCCGCACCATTTTCTTATGTCTTATGTTAAGAATGCTATGAGGCTTGTATGAGGCTCTTCGGAGTCTTGTACTCCATGTCATGTCCGGGGTGTAGGCTCAGGTCGTGACACTACACTTTATTATATACTAAGTGTAGGAGATCTCAATCTAGTATAAACCCAATGAAGAATTGCGGTCGATCCCAGAGGGAATGCACGGTAGAGATTTCAATTACAAAGTGAAAGTCATGTGTTTAACGGTTGTAGGAATAGAATATAACGAAATCATTAGATTATATCTAAGGGGTTGAAAACAAGTGTCAAATGGGGGGGATAAGGTTTGTTAATTAACATCTATGGAAAATAGCGCAGTAATCTAGTAGAAAGAGATACTTGGGGATGTGATCTATTTATTGCCAATTTTGCTATATGGGTGATTATTAATTACTAAAAGTCGTGAATTCTAGCTAGACTTTAGATGTAATAGCCATCTCCCGATCAAGTATCATGAATCAAGTGAGTTCTCTCAAACCTCAACAAGCATCATACTATGAAGAGCCCAAAACTTCAATGTATCTACTCTGTCGAGCTAGATAGGTAGGATCGAATTAAGATTCCCTCTCTCGAGATGAATCCACAACAACCCAATCACTACAATCATCAATTAATAACCCTAATTCTAAAACCTCTTTCTCAAGAAAGCAAAGAATACTAGACTAGAATTGCATTTGCAACTACATTTCATAAGTTAAAACTCAATTACCAATTGAACCCACTTCAAAATAGCAATTAAATCAATAATTACTAACACTCATAAGCTAATTGAAACAATTAATCACAGGATCACACCCCCAAGAATTGCAGTTTTGGCCACACATTATGAAAAGTAGGAAAATATTACCAACTACGTTAAACATAAGTTAGGTAGTACAATTCACGTCTTTACAATACTCCAAATTGGCTTAGTATGGAAAAACCAATTTGAAAATCTACAAGAAAACTCTAAAAAACTAAGAAAAACAACGTTTCAATCAAATACTCGGAGTATTATAATGGCAGGATCCTCCTCTCTTTTAGAGAATTAATTTATATGCTCCCAGATTTTGTCCTTCGGAGGCAATCGGCTGAGTGTTCTTCATCATAGCCATTTTGCCTTGACTCTTCACAATTCATACCCCATAACTTTAGGCGATCAAAGTCTTTGTCACCGATCCATTCAACGGTTCGCCGAAGGTCCAATTCCATTGCCATGTTGGCTTCTTCTAAGGGCTGGCACGCTCTGACATTTGGTTGGGTGAAGTGCCACTTGGCGACTCACCGAGTGTCTTTGGCGATTGTCATCTTTCATTATTTTCAGACTTTTTCATCTTTTCTGCTCCCTTTTGCCTGGTAATGTCCTTGCCTTGCTCTTCTGCCTTTATAGCTGCAAATTATCATTTAAGCATCACTTTTGAGCACAAAATAGGCATCGAGGACACTAATACTATGAATAGCAATCCCTAAATGAGTCAAAATACCACACTCATCAACAACCCCAACTTAAAGTTTTGCTTGTCCTCGAGTAAAACACAAGATCAATCAGCTCAATAAGGATTTCTACAAAGAGTGCTACGCAAGACTCAACACGAATGCACACAAGAGGTTCAAACTACACATGTAATGTTCAATTGTGCACTCTAAGTTTAAAATTGTGACTAACATTTATCAAATAGAACTCAAGCTCCCAATGCTTGCTTCCAGTGCAAGTTTAAGCTTACAAAAGCATTCAAATTCCCTCACACAAAGAAATATTTCACTCCCACACAAAAATCATCAACAACTTAGATTTTTGGAATCAAAAATAACTTTCACACGCGCAAAGATAAATACATGCATAACCCTACCCATAGGCTTGCTCTTATTTTCCAATTGACATTATTTTTAGCTCACTCAAGATCACAAAAGTTTTTCAAGGCTTGTAATGGGACTGAGTGTAAAGGTATGACCATTTTTGTTTAGTGACTTCTACCTTCATGAAGCATAGCCTGCATTTCACTTTTGCTCCTTCTCTTTCACAATATATGGTCTTCACAATCCACCATATGTTCAATTAAGCATGACTCATTGGATACCCCATTTCTTTTGCTCATTTCAGAAGCTTTATTTCACAAACTCATTTCTTTTCCGGTCTTTTTGTTCTTTCAAATTTTTTACATGGAGGGGTTCAATCTTTTTACAACACGATTCTTCAAGGGAAAATGTTTCACACTTCCTAACTTTCCTCCTTTTTCACCACACCCCAACTTAGGCTTTTGGCCTAAGTTGGCTATTCAAATAAATAAATGCTTCATGAAGGTTATAGGTGATGGGACATAGAGGTCCAAGTTATTCAAATTTCATCCAAAGAAAAGGGTAGGATCAAATCGTGCCAAGGTAGGTTCATACACTCAAAAGGTGTTCACGAAGAGGTATGATAGCAATTTTGGTTCACTCTTCACAAATTGTGTCTAAGAGCATCTCAATCGTTAGCTTACATTAGTTAATTGAACTAATGGGGCAAGTTCTTGGTATTACCAAAAACATATTTCAAAGATACCTCACCACAGATGGCATTCAAGCATAATAATCAAACAAGACTCTAAAAATTTTCGCTTGAGTACAACGATCATCACAAGATATCAACTCAACATCCGGCTAGTCACAATGAGATGCTAGGAGTTCACATATGACTTATATAACTCAATTTGCCTCATCAGAGTTGTACAATCATATCGTTCAATCGAGAGAACTGTTCAAGTCATCGGTATTGCTCACAACGAACACTCCAAATTTCACGAGAACATCCACATTTAGACACATCAAGAGATGGCAATTTTTTTTTAAAAACAAACGGGTCAAAACCAACATTCCAATAGTTTGCATTTGAAAACAAAGGACCATTACAATCAATCAAAACCAATATATGTCAACCAAAATCAGCAATCACAATCACAGAATATCTAGAAAACATACCAAAAGAGGTAGGTATGGAAATACCTCCCCCCGCCATACTAATCTAGCAATTGTCCTCAAATGCGCAAAGACAATAAAAATAGTCTAAATAATAATAAAAAGAGAGTCGAAAGAATCATCCTACCAGGCTTAGCCTTAAGTGAACTCTACATGCCAGTGACCTCTTCTGTCTGGGCAACAATGCCCGGCTCAACAATATCCTTCAATCCACTAGAGCCCACCATCGAAGTATCCCTCAAAGAAGCTGTCACAGCACTTTGGAACATAGCTCCCTCAAGATCCTCCAAATTATCATACATTGTTGCATCTCAAATACCAAGCTCATCATCATCGGTCTTAGCATCAACTTCATATCCATAGCAACATCTCCGGTCATAGTAGCCGGAGGAATCTCAGAACTAATCGAGAAATCTGTACTCGGGACCTCAAGTATCTCTACCGTACCAAATAACATAGATGAATCAATGGACTTTAGATCATCAATATCTCGCCTCAGCCCAACAATATTGGCTTTCAAGGTCATTACATCCGTAGAAGTACTTTGTCCCTGCTCACAAGCCTCTACCCTCACAAAAAGGGAATCTAGTGCTAATTTCTAGGTATCTATCAACTCTCTATGTTCTCTCAACTCAGACCTAATCGGGGCCAAGGCAGCAGCAATCGGCCGCTCAATCAATCCAGGTACAATAGCATGTACCTTGAAGGCACGCACATCAAGAGACTGAGCCAGATAACCCATTTTGTACAGTATGGCCCGGGTGATAAGGGTTCAAGAAGAAGCAGAAGTAGTAGAATGAGTAAAAGTAAAGGTAATGTGAGTACGTATAGGCGCACTAGCCTAAGAGGGAAGGATTGCCTCTATCATCAACCTCTCAACATCGACTATCAGGGAAGTGACGGCAGGTGAAACTCCCTCATATAATTAGCCTCTACCTGTTGAACGTCAGTAGAGGAAGTTTGAGTAACTTCCACATCCATCTTGGCAATCACTGGAACACGAGCACGCCTGCACCACTTAGTAATCGAAACTGGAAATGGGAGAGAGGTTCAGCTCTACTTGGCCCTCATGGCCATTTCTTGATCGATGAGAATACCTAGATTAAGTCTATCCATGTCTATGATAAAGCCCAAATACTTTGCCAGAGGATTGATTCATTCGGTGATGGCATCGGTGTGCTGCTAATGAACCTGAACCAATATCTAGTTGCCGCATTCAGGTTCTTTTTCTCAATAGGAGCACCAACCTTAATCCACCGCGGTGTACTGTCAGAAATCACTGGTGCCAACCAACTATTCAAATCATCGAGGGTTTTCTTTTTTATTTTAATCAATGTAGTAGTGCATCACGTTCATCGTACATCATAGCACCTCATTGATACTGGTGCTATTGCAATTCACCTTCCTGCCCCGTACTTCCACATGATCAACTGGGTTAAATGCGCTAGCCTTCTTATTTTCTTTGGGAACCAGCTTCTCATACTTGACATAGAACTCCCGGACCCATGTAGGAATGTATCAACCTCAAGGCTTAGTAAAGAGCTCAAACTTGTGGAACTTGATAGTGTTCCACACCTCTAGATATCGATCTACCACACCGTCTGTAGACAAACATTTTCCCTCTAGTATCATCCTCAAACCCTCGACCTTTAATCGATTCGCTAACCGAGAAGGAGGAACCTGAGTTGGTGGAACCTGCTCCACTATCTCAGTTGGAGGTAGAGTTGGAGGTGGCATAGGACGCACCGGGATCCTAGCTGGATCATGCATTTTCTTTGAGCCTTGCTCCACTCTCCTAGCCTGGAGAAGTTGATCATCATCCGGCTCAGATGCAAAGCCCGAATAACTATCATCTAAATGACCCTCAGTTTTACAGGTAGTGAGGTGAGTGGCATAGCTGCCCTCATTGTCGGAGCTTGCCTCCAGTTGTGTGGGCACAACTCACCCTTTCCTTTACCCTTTCCCCAGTCGAAGGAAGTTTAGTCGGTGCATTTCGGGAAGGTACAGCCCCTTGTTTATTACGATGCCTCTTCCCGGCTTTCGGGGTGGTTGATTCCTCCCAGGTCCTTTTGGTCTAGCCATACCTACAAAACAAAGTCTAATACATTAGACGCAGTTCAAAAAATATTTCAAAGTGTAAAAATTGCAGGAAGACTCATCGAGTCGGTATGCTAGTCGTCGAACCCATTTGACAGACCAAGATGAGCTCGTTGAATGTTCTAGAAGAATGGTACTAAAAAACCAGCACATGTCAGTGATGTCTAGGGATTTTTGGCATATTGCCGACACCATTCTGCAAACTAAAAGTAGATCATAGAATGTTACAAAAAAAAATTGAAAAAAATGAGGCGCAAAAGGGCGATCAGAAGGGGCATTCAACGAGTCGC
Organism: Solanum megistacrolobum; assembly: GCA_029582645.1. NCBI lineage: Eukaryota > Viridiplantae > Streptophyta > Magnoliopsida > Solanales > Solanaceae > Solanum > Solanum megistacrolobum. The sequence goes on along the minus strand of JAJOON010011902.1, from coordinate 41,021 downwards.
CGAGTGAACAAGGAGAGCTCAGGCATATCACCGAAAGAAATGGAACACAATTCACAAAAATAAAGGATAAAAAGGTGATCCAAAGATCTTTAGGCGAACAACTGAACCACCCGACGAGCTCGACCTAGCTTGCGGAATAGTCCAACGTGCCAGATTCTGACCTCGACTTTGAAATTTGAACTCGCAGCCCACTAAAACAAAAATTAATAACCTATTATATGTAGTTAAGCACATACCCATATTACCCATGATATTGGGGTACTCAAACTTCCCCCGTTTTTCCTAAAATTAGCCAATCGACATCTTTTGCCCTTAAGAATGATGTAAACTGCTCTATCATTGGGCAAAATGTGACGATCGGCCTAATCAGGGTTGCTGACACTTAACACACACTAGAGCCACAATGAAATCAACACAACCCAGACAATGTTATAAATCAAACACACGAGATATCACAAATAAAGGCCAATTAACAAAAAAATGAAGCACGATACGGGCATTCATTACCAACAAATATTCAACCAATCAATATTATGGAAATATAATGACAAATCAATGATCACGTATTTGAAATTTCTAAAATATAAAAGCGGTGTTTGGATAACCATCCTCAAAATTAGATGTTTGAAATGCTAGGCTAGAAAAGTATAGCAATGTTTTCCTAAATGATTGATCCAACAGAAAAATGTAACAAAATGCAAGTATGAGAATTTAAAGTGCGGTTGTGAAAGTGTAAAATTCAAAAATTATGAAATGAGAGACAGTTTAGAATTTAAAAATGATCTAGGCCTTTTAACTCTTCAATTCACGCACAAGTCGGCGACGCTCAGTTATGTCACCGAACAATTTGGTAATGCGTCGAGTGCCTCTTTAGCCTACCGAGTTGTACATAACCTCTAGATAACTAGTTGGTTCAAATGACGATCCAAGTCGGGCTCACCAGCTTGTTCAGCGAGTTGCCGATGGGTTCTGGGCTCCCCTAACTTCCCTTTTTCCAAAAAATTCAACTTTTCAACCTGTACATTCAACATTTGTTATTTAAACAACATTAATAAAAGCATAAAAACTTGGGTTGCCTCCCAAGAAGCACCTTATTTTACATCGTGGCATGACATGGATATACTTTCAAGGTTCATTCTTTAGGTTAACCAAGGCATAACTTGGTAAACCTTCTTTTGGCCTTGGGTTCAAATGATATGAAATATGACCCATTTGCATTTCCAACTGTTTAATGGACACCGAGTGAGATGTGACATTCTGGTTTAGTGTTGAGATGTCATCTTTCATTTCCTTAAGCATTTTGTCTAACCCTTCCACTTTATTGAGAATGCATGCAAGCATCTCTTCAGTGCAAAAGTTTTTTGGGTCATCCTGTTGCTCTTTATGAATTGGACACTTATGGGGAGGAAAATATATCTCTTTGTCACCATCACGCTCTCTATTCAAACCTTGGTTTCCACCGAGCCTTGGATAATTTTGGCGGAATCCACCTCCCTAATTTGTTAGAAGGTGCACTTCTTTATTGTACAAAGCTTCAAAGTGTGCATCATCGAGATTTACTCCACTAACTCCAACAACATTCATAACCTTGGAATTACTACCAATAACATGTTTTGACAAAATATCCCTTTTGGTCATCATTTTAGCCATGTTTTCATCTCGCTCTTCGTTTTTTTCTATTTGTTTCTTTGTCATCCTAAAATTCAAAGGAGACACCTGATCCTCGCGAGTATACCAAGATCGAATTATCTTCGTCATCCCATCAAGGAGAGCCGACGCTATCTCAAAAGGCTGTTGCATTAATTCCTCCTTGGATAAGTTTATCAGCCACAACTTTGTCCAGCGAGTGTAGACTCCAGTAGAAGTGTTGCAACAACACATTTTTTGGATGTCCATGTGTCAAACATTAGAGTAACAACTTCTTAAACCTCAGTCATGTTTCGTGGATTGGTTCCCCATCCAAACGTTCATAGCCCTGAATATTGTCTCTCAATGCCATCATCTTTTAAGGAGGGAAAAATCTTATGTAGAATTCCTCGATAAGATCTTCCCAATACGTAATCGAATCCCTCGGTAGATCAACTAACCATTTGGTCGCTTTCCCCATGAAAGAAAAAGGAAACAATCGGAGGTGGAGTAACTGTTGTGAGATGTTTTTAAATAAGAATGGACTACACACGTCCACAATGTTCCAGATATGCTCATGCGGATCCTCAAGATCAAGCCCTCTAAATAATCATTTCATTTGCAATAGTTGCAACATCATGCTAGTCACGTGGAATACAACTCTTCCCATGATAGTAGTTAAACAAATAGCACCCACACCGCTCACTTGAACTTCATTGACATCATTTAAATTGCCAGTGTCATCTTAGTGTTCAAGTTGCCTACTGTTACATCCGTTCACACTCATCTCGTCACATGTTCATAAAGAGTCAACAACAAACACAAAAGAAAGTAAGTCGATTCAACTACAAACAAGATTAGATCACAACTATACCTCAATATGAGAATTCTAAACACCACTCCCCGGCAGCAACACCATTTTTGATAATGCTCAACTAAACTTCATCCAATACTAAGTGTAGGCGATCACAATCTAGTATAAACTCAATGAAGAGTTGGGGTCTATCCCACAGGGAGTGATAAGACAAAGAATTCAATTATAAACTGAAAGTCATGTTCTAATCGGTTGTAATCGAATTTATCGAAATCATTAGATAAAATCTACGTGGTTGACAACAAGTGTAAAATGGGGGGATAAGGTTTCTAAATTAACAACTACGAAAAGTAGTGGAGTAATCAAGTAGAAAGGGATACTTGGGGATGTGATCGATTAATTATCAATTTCAATATACAAGTGATTACTGATTACTAAAAGTCACTAAGTCTTAGTGGGTAGGCTAGAGTTTAGATGTAATAGACATCTCTCGATCAACTATCACGAGTCAAGTGAGTTCTCTCAAAGCTCCAGAAGCATCATACTATGAACAACCCAAAACCTCAATTTATCAACTCTCTCGAGCTAGATAGGTAGGATCGAATTAAGATTCGCTCTCTCGAGATGAATCCACAATAACCCAATCACTACAATCATCAATTGATAGCCTTAATTATAAAACATCTTTCTCAAGCAAGCAAAGCATACTAGACTAGAAATGCATTTGCAACTACAATTCATAAGGTAAAACTCAATTACCAATTGAACCCAACAATTAAATCAATAATTACTAACACCCATAAGCTACTTGAAATAATTAATCAAATGATCACACCCCCAAGAATAGGGGTTTGAACCATACATTATAAAAAGTAGGAAAATATTACCAACTACGCTATCCATAAGCTGGTCCACATCTTTACAATATTCCAAATTAGTTTAGTATCAAAAACCCAACTTTAAAATCTACAAGAAATCTCTGGAAAACTAAGAAAAACAATGTTTCAATCAAATACTCAGAGTCTAACAACGGCAGGATCCTATTTTCTCTTTTTGAAAATTAATTTATACGCTCCCAGATTTTGGCCTTCCAAGTTAATCGGCGGAGTTAGTCGAGCATCGCCGAACAAGTCAAAGATGCGCCAAGTGTTCTTTATCATCTCCATTTTACTTTGACTCTTCACCATTCAGACCCTGTAATTTCAGGCGATCAAAGTCTTTGTTGCTGAACCATTCAGCGGTTCACCGAAGGTCCAATTCCATCACCAAATTGGCTTCTTCTCAGGGTTTACATTCTACGACATTTGGCAGGCTGAAGTGCCACTAGGTGACTCACCAAGTGGCTTAGGCGATTGTCACCCTTTATTATCTTCAGTCTTTCTCATCCTATCTGCTCCTTTATACCTGGCAATATCATGTCCTTGCTCTTTTGCCTTTATATATGCAAATTAGCATTTAAGTATCAGTTTAGAGCACAAACAAGGCATAGAGGACCCTAATACTATTTATAACAAGCCCTAAATGAGTCAAAATCAAAGACTTATTAATGAGCTTGGGTAGTCTAGTCTTCTTATCTAATATGGAGTGACCTTTAGCCTTGTTCATTTAGTCCTTAGTTAATTAGATTGAATGTCTAAAAATTTAGCCATGTGGTAGTTCAGTTTTCTCTACCTAATCAGATTCTTACCCGTAAGCTTGAGCATGAGGCTTTCATGGAACTTCGAGATCAGGTGTTAGTGGGTGATGCTAGTCTAGTTACCTTATATTCAGATGGGATTTTGAAGTTTGTAGGTCATATTGGTGGTCTGAGAGTTGCGGCTTTGATCCACCTAGTACTTTGTAAGGCCCATGTTTCTATATACTCAATCAATCTGGGCACCATGAAGATGAATCCTGACTTGAGAAAGCATTATTGGTTGGGAATTATGAGGAGAGATAGTTCATACTATGTATCATGTTTCCTTAGTTTCTAGTAGGTGAAATCTGGGCACTTGAGATCTGGTGGTGAGTTTCAGAGTTTACCCATTGCATAGTGGAAGTGGGATAGAATAACTATGGGCTTTATAGCATGCCTACCCTACACTTCTAGAGGGCATTGATAGAAATTGGGCAATCATTAATCGATTGACCAAATCACAACGCCTCATTTCTATCAAGTCTTCATTTAGTGCCGAGAGGTTAGACCATATCAACATTCATGAGGTGGTCCTTATTCATGGTGTGCCAATCTCCATTATATCATATCGGGGTTCTCAGTTTATTTCTAGCTTTTGAAGGACTCTTTAGGATGAGTTAGACACTCGCATTGACCTTAGCACAACTTTTCATCGATAGACCGATGGTCAGTCGGAGCATACTATCCAGGTCCTTAAGGAAATGTCTTGGGCTTGTGTCTTAGACTTTTAAGGTCAATGGGATCAACTCTTGTCTTTGGCAGAGTTTGTATGCAACAACATCTACAATTCTAGCATTAAGGCTGTCTCGTTTGAGGTCTTATATGGTAGGCGTTGTCGCTCTTTAGCTGGTTAGTTTTTGAGTCTACAGAGCCTATATTGTGTGATACTGACTTTATTGAGGAGTGTTTGTAGTAGCTGAGGGTGATTTGGTACAGACTTCGAATTGCTCAAAGTAGGCACATGAGTTATGCTGATCGTAGGAGGTGGCCTTTAAGACTCTTAGTTTTTGATAGAGTGTTTCTCTGTGTGTCACCCATGAAGGGTGAAATTTTATTTAGGGGGAATAGTAAGCTTAACCCCAAGTATATAATACTTTTGAGATCCTTCTGATATTTGGAGAGGTTACATATAAGTTAGGTGTGCCTATGATGTTTTTCGCTATCCACGAAGTCTTTAATGTTTCAATATTGCATCGATATGTTCCATATGAGTCTGTTGTGCTTTATTATGATGCAGTAGAGTTGGATGATTGTTGATCTTTGTGGAGGACCAGTTGTTATACTTACCACATTTGTACGTCTGTTGAATTCGAGAGACATTCATATAGGTAAGGTCTATTGGAGGCATTGTCCAGTTGAGGAGGCAACTTGGTAGAGTGAGCATGATATGTGAGACCATTTCCCTAACTTAGTAAATCCTTCAGATACTTTTTGACTCTTACCTTCACGAACGAATGTTCTTTATAGTAGTGGATTTTTTAAAGACATCCAGGTCGTTTTTGTGCTTATTCCTCCGATTCGTCATGTAAAGCTTCCCTGTAGTGACCCCAAGCCATTTTTTACTTTCAAGAATAGGCAATTCGTTAACCTAGTCGTTCATTTGGTTTTTGTGTGAGTTTTAGTGTTTTGGAGCTTTTGAACCTTGAACAGTAAGTTTTGTCCAAAGTTTAATAAGATGACCTCAAAATCCAATTCGAATTATTCCATCGGCTACGGAAAGGTCATTCTATTCTAGTAGCATTTTCAATACGACTCTTGAGGCTTTAAGTGTGAGTAAGTACAGTTAAGTTTTTTAGCTTTCAAATTAAGGCCTAAGTTTGACTTTAGTTAAAATTCTAAGTAAACGAGCAAAGATGAGAATTTCTTCAATACAATTAGCTTCACAATGTGGAAATTTGTCTAGAATGACCCTTTGTTTTTATCCCTAGGCTTCCGGGTTGATTCCGAGCACTTTATGGATTTTGGCTTAAAATGGAGTTTGGGTGTGGGACCCACTTTATATTGAGATAATCACATATGGGAATTTTGAATACTCCATTGATTTTTGAATATTGAATTTGGTAGTATTGCATATCTCATTTGCCTGAATAACATACCAAATGAATCCCTGGCACAACGTCGGATAATCTGGAGTTCAAGCAAATATGTTGAAGTGCTGATATCAGGTGCAGGCGTTTATCGACCACAAATTAGACGTTTATCGACCAAAATCAGACTTTTTGGGATTATCTTTTGGCTATTTATATAGTAAATTTGCAGCCTCATTTATTATTTTCGAAATGCGATTTCTCCATCATTCAAGATTTGGTTCCAGTGATTCGAAAGCCTATATGATCTTTGGAGCGTGGCATTGTGGTAAAGTGATAAGGAGTTGTTGAAGGACCTCTGTTCGAGGTTAATTTGGTGACTGAGTTGCTGCCCCGTCTCTCTTTGTTTCTTCATTTGTTTATTACTTTCATGTTTTGTTGTGGGCTTCTTTAAGCCTAGGATTGTATTCATCTTTGCAGCACAAGTTCAAGATGTAGTTTAGGACCTCTTGATGGAGTCTATTCTAGATATTCTAAGGCAGGTCCCACAATTCCCATTTGACTCAAAAATTGGTTTGTCTCTATTTTATGTATTTTTAGTGTCTGAATGACTGTACTTATGTTGTGGTCCTATTTTTATAGTGTGACTGTGTTTGGAGGCCGTTCGGAAAAGCTTCGGTATTGTGATTTTGAGTGCGAGTGGTCGGTCTACGGGTAGGCTACCTAGTTATTTCTTCTTTTATTTCAGAGGCCATATTTTAGGCTTCATCGACTTCATTTTGAGGGTAGTACCATGATTAGTTAGGGGTTGTATTTGTGTTGTTGTGTGCTATGTGATTTACTTGTATTGTCATATGTGTACTCTTCCCCCTTACATTTTCATAATCTTTCCGATGTCATTTCGGATGGACTAGGTCCCTATAAACTGGAATAGTAGACTTGAGTATCATACCATGAGCCTTAGTTTAGACATTTGCATTGTTAGACTTACTATTTTCTCTCCTCATCTCTACATCTCCGATGCTACCGATTATTTTGAGAGCAATCAGAATCCCTTCTACAACTGGGATGACTTTGTTTCATATCAGAAGAACTATGATACAATTGCTTCAGATGAAAGAAATCTTTTAGGGTTAGGGTCACGAAGATCCCCATGAACACCTTAGGAATTTCAACGAGGTATGTAGACCCTTTGTGTTAAAACATATCTCCCAAGAATTCGTAAGGTCGAGATTATTCACGTTCTGTTCAATAGGAGAGGCTACAGGGTGGTTGACAGAGTTTCCATATAATTCAATTACTTAATGGGATGAGCTCATTGATGCATTCTTTAAGAGGTTTTTTCTGCCCTAAAAGATAGTTACACTCTGTCACTGTAACACCCCGGAAACTAGTGAGTTGAACTAGTGTGTTGTAGAATCTTGTGGTGTATTTTTGGTGTGTTGTATGAGGGTTAAAATTCATAAAAATGACTTCCGTACTTTGAATGACATGTTTAGGGGTTAAACATCCAGGTACGACTCCCCAAGGACCACTCGGGGGGTCGTTGAGGAGGACCCAAAAATAGTCCCCGAAAGCTGTCAAAAATGGTGAACAACGGTTGGCCATTCACGGCCAGTAGATCAACCTACGCCCCGTAGGTCATGGGCGTAGGTCAGGCCTGAGTTTTCCTGCAACATATCAGCCTCCGATCTAAACCACGGACCCAAACCACGTCCAGTCAACCCATCAACTGTCCGTGGATGGGGATTTGTGAATGCTGCCAGTTTTTGGTAATTTAGTTTTAAGTGTGGAGTTGTGGGTTAGTTTAGTAATTAGTATAGGGGTTAGGAGGGGTGATTAGTTAGTTAATTAACCTCCTATAAATAGTTAATAGACCCTAAACTAATCACTTTAACTCATTCATCTAAAGACCCCAAAACTCTCTCCAAATATTCTCTCTCTAGAAGTGAAGAAGGAGAAGAGAAGAGAAGAGAAGATGGCAACACCTAGGTAAAGTTTTACACATGGATTCAAGATTTATTTAGGGCATTGATTGAAGGTATGTGAAGCTTAATCATCCATGGGTTCTTCCACCTATGGAGCCCCAATAGTTTGCCCCACTTGTGAAATCAAAAACCCCATTATAACTAGGGTTGTGCTTGCATTGTGGGTAGGGTTTGGATGTGATTCAAATCTACTGGATAACAGCCAATTATAATTAATTTAGATTTTTTTAGTGATATTATGATGAATTCGTGTGATTTTTATGATGAACCCTAATCTAAATTGATGAATGTGATAATTGTGGGTTTATGCCATTAGAAGGAAGATTGAAGCTTCAAAAGTGATCTTCCTAAATCAATGTCTTGAATACTAATTGATCATAGTTAGGATCATCTAATCATGAATCGAACTAGACTTGATTGAATAGTAAGGATCTTGACTTGTGAAGTTAGAATTGAACCTTTATGAATCAATTATGACTAGAATCACTTAGTAGTAAAGAATATGATTAATTAGCTTGTAATTTAGACATGGATCATGATAGAATGAAGTTAAGCTTGAAAGTATGGCTTGTAGCCATCATTGTTAGGGCTTTGGGGATAAAGTCGATATAGGTGATCTTGATTGAGTATTCTCTTTCTCTTAGACACTTAGACATAAATATGCTAGGAGATTCAAGTTCTATCACATAAAAGGATTCTAGGTTGACTTAATAACCTAAAATGAATCAAAGCATGTTAGATTAGAATAGCTTGAACTATTGATATATGATCCCTTCTTGTGTAGCTTGACTTGGAAAGATAAGACTAAGATAGGATAGCTTGGGATGGAGGATTTACACTCTCCTAAGGATAGCTTAGCTTAGCATTGTAGGATGCATGTCATGGGTAGCATGAGTTAGTCATGGTAGCCTAGGATTAAGGATTTATACTCTCCTATGGGTATCTTGAACTAGCATTGTTAGGATGCATTCACGGTAGCTTGACTTGGTTTTGCCAAGACCATTTCATCGTAGCTTTGGGATTGAGGAATTATACTCTCCTAAGGTTAGCTTTGAGATGGAGTGTTTGAGAGATGATGCTGCTTAGATATAGACGCCACCACAAGACTCCACTCCAGTGGTTGATCCTTCAACATTTTCCACCTGAGACTGACGCAGTTTCTCCTTCTGTGGAGCAGGCAGGTATTCGTACTTCTTCATCTCTGGCTGGATTTTCTGATTTCACTACTACATCTACACCTTCTTCTTCTATGACCACTACGAGTGTGAGGCCTCCCCTTCTCTTGTTTCCTATACTCCTTGACCCAGGCACTTATATAACAGATAGGAAATCTTACCCGATCAATAACTATTAAAGATTCATGGATTTAGAAGGACTTTCCCAGACTCATTAACCAGAATATCTAGAATTCCTTGGCTCTTCTGACTGGGGAGGTGGTCAAGTGTGAGAAGATGATTGAGGCCACACTCTTAGATATAATGATTTTATTGCGAGGGTAACATTATTTGAGAAGGTCGAGGGTAGTTCTAGAGGTATGGACACCCTTTGAGATGAAGTTACGATGTTGAGCGATGAGGTGGTCCAGATTTAGTCCACGGACATCTTGAAATTCTTGGGCGATGACCCTTTTTGAGATGGTTTTGCCCCTCCACATCAGATTCCTAGTCCCACACCTTCTTTTTTTGTGTCTGAGGTTGCTTTAGATGTGGATGCTAAGGGTAAAGAGTTGGATAAGGAGACTGATGAGGAGGGGTTGAGAGAGGACGATCAATTAATTGATGAGATCCTGATATAGAGAATGAGGAGGACATCCTTCTGTCTACCCTAGAGAAGTCTCTTCGATAGACAACAAAGGTTGGGTCTAGTAGAGTAACTCTAGATTCCACCACACTTCCCATAACTGAGAAGGGCACTAATGCCCAAGCCGAGCTTTCCTTTCCTCCTCTCATGATCCTATTGCCGGACATCGATTCCCCACTTGAGGCTTCTCCACCAGAGTCTCCGAATAAGAGGCTCCACATGCATAGTGTTCCACGGGATCCTATATGTCAACTTCCCAGCATTTCATTTATTTAGCATTGAGGACACTACTTTTTGTTTTTTGATAAGGTGAGAGTCTTCGTGCCAATACTCCCCTTTTGTTTGTATTTTGTTATTTTGTGTTTTGAACTTTTGAAGTTAATGTTTTGTTTATACTAGAGTGTGTTTCTTTTGGAAAGTTGTGTCTCTTTACTTTAGTTTTTGTTTTCTCTTGATGAATGTAACCCCATGAATTTTCAAATCGTGAACTTCTTGAAGCTTTCATTGATATAATTTGAGAATTAATTTTGTGCCTTATCGATGTCTTAAATTGTACTCATGATGAGCATGATGTGTAGTGTTGGTGTTGTGAGAATGAAATTGATGTGGTGATACTTTTGAATTATCCCTTTGAATCTTTTGTTGACTAGTTGTGTTTTGATGTGAACACTACAATATTTTAAGCCTAAGGCCACACTAAATCTGGACAACATTTGTAAAGTGTTGCCTAAGACATTTTTGGGTACACTTTTGAAGTGTAGCCTTAGTTGTTAGGTTTTGGCTACAATAATATTGGCAACACTTGCAAAGTGTGCTCTTTAATGATATAGGCTACACTTTTTAAGCTTTGTCATATCATGATATAATTGGCAACATTTATTTACACATATGGCTACACTATTAAAGTGTTCTATTTTTATAAATATAAAAACAAAACTTAACAAGTGAGGCCTTGTAGTTTTCCTAAAATTTTCACAGAAATATTATTATATTCCATCCAACATATTTAACTCTCCCTCCAATTTTTAATTTTCCAAAAAAAAACTTCCTTAAAAATCAGCACACAATTTAACTCAAAAAATAAAAAAAACTTTCAGTACAAATAAATCTAATCCACAAACCTCATTGTTACTTTGGCCAAATCGCTACTCTTAGAAATGAAACCCTAAATCCTACTGCCTCTTCTTCTCATTTCCACCAAAACAATTACCATTGTCACTCCTTTGTCTGAGATAGGTGGTGATTTTTCTAATCCTTCTTTGTGTTCATTCGAATAACTGGAGAAAAAGTTTGAAGAGAACTAACATCGTTTGTCGAAATCTGAATCTATACAAGAGCAGATACAAGATCTGGTAACGGAGATAGATTTAGTCACTTTTATCATACATGTCAGTCGTCTTCTTGTTCATTAGTATCTCCATGTTGCTGGCATTCAAAAATTATAATTTTTATGAGTATCTCTTCATTTTTTGCATTTTTAAACGTTTGATGCAATTTTAGCTCTAAGTAACCTTTATATTTTAAGAATTTCAATTTCGGTATATTACACATAGTATAAACTCGGTGTGCATTTAAATTGGTTAGGCGTTCTTGAGTTGTGCTTTAGATTGTGTTTTGAAATGTTTGTGCTTCATTTTGTTGGCTTCTAAATTATTTGTGCTTAGTATGAGTAAGAATGTATTAGGAGTTTATCTGAAAGTATGTAAATGTATTAGGAATTTTCTATTTTCACATTGATTGAGTGATGTTGTTTGTGAGTTGAGGGTGTGAGGCACCTCACATTTGAATGATTTTATCAACTGCCCATTGAATAACACAATTGACTGCTCAAGAGTTCAAAGCATTTGTGTGCCTCTTTAGTAGATTAGCAAGATGAGGCAAAGCTCCAGCATCAATAAACAATTTTAATCAAACATAAATGAAGGAAGAATTACGCTAAAGTAAAACTAATTAAAGGAATAGATGAAGTTGTTCTAGATTATTTTTTATGTGATTTGTATCTACAATATATTCTGTCCTAGATACAACGTTGCAAAAATGTAGTTCATTACTAATCATGTAATTGTTTTGTTTCTTTTCTCCCAGATTTAGAACTTTAATTTAACGAAAGACTATAATCTGGAGTACATATAGAAATAGATTTATAGTTTTGGTAAATGGATTTCATTATAGTTACGTGCTGTGAGATCTTATTAGCATACATATGAAAGACAGCCACTAAGTGTTATGTTTCCCATAAAAGTACCACTTACTTTGAGTTGCCCAAGATCTTATTGTTCGGTGTAAGAGTAGTTACTTGTCTAGTGTTGCAACAACCTATAGTTTACATAGCAGAAAGTGCTATAATCTCTGGAATAGCAGGTACCTCATTTGATGGAGCAGAGAACACCGCAACTGTTGGATCTGGGATAAGCTTAATCAATGTTGCAGATGGTTCATCGATTCTCCTTTGAGTAGGGAAAGACTCACCTCCTCCAATACAAATAGAGCAGTACTCATGATACAAATGGTTCTTTCCACGGATACTATGTTATTTATGGCGCAAAGAGAGCAGTTGAAGCTATATGTCCTTCCGTAGTCTGTTCCATCGATATTTTTGTGTGTGCTGCAAGAGATGCAGTTGTATTAGTAAGTACATATCCCCTGCTAAGAAATTACTGTACTACAAGTGTAGATATATATATATAAATGTTAACAAAATCCAACTTCAATTGAAGATGTTAGTACTAAAGTGTAGACTATGACAATATTGTAACAGATCATCCCACAAGTGATATTTGTCCGTTTTAGGCCTAGTCCAGCATGTCATTAAAATGTGTCTTTAGGATGTTTTTCTATATATACTCAACATCTCTCTAGTGTTCTATGATGTGGATTTGCCTAGAATGTCACAAATACTATATTCTAAAATCTTATTGCTAGTTGTTTTTTTAGTTAGGCGGACCTTACTGGAACATGTCTAAAGGAAGAAAAGACGGACGGATATCAATAGCTAGTGAAACTACACTTCTTCCAAAGACTACATTCAACATTTCTCACTCCAACAAATCTACAATCAAAGAGGTCTCTCACTAGATGACGTAGTGGCTCTCTTAGGTCAGCATAACAAATGCTCCAAAAAATTTCACGAGCTAATTTCTTAATTGGTCAGTGAACTTACATCTGATACGACTATACATTTTCTTTGTCTTGCAGGTGCACACACTCTAGGATTTACCCCTTTCTTATCATTTATGAACCGCATATACAACTTCAATGCCACACATGACATCGATCCTATAGTACTCCCATCATTAGCAGCAAGCTTGAAGGTCATATGTCCACTCAAAAATAGGGCAAAAAATGCAGGAAAAGCAATGATCCTTCACCAACAACATTTGATAATACTCATTACAGGCTAATTCACGAAAAGAAAATGGATCATTCATTGTTGACTACACAAAAAATGAAAAGTCAGGCAGACCTTACTGGAACATGCCTAAAGGAAGAAAAGACGGACGAACATGAAGAGATGATCAGTGGTGTGTTTTATTCAAACATGTTATTATCATATTGCGGAGAGTGTGACTCCACTGTCTTGTTTCAGGTATGTCTTCTCCTCCTCCTCATCCTCTTCATCCTCCTTCTTCATCTTCTTCTTCTATTGTGAGTGCGGGTGTAAAGAGATGTCAGTTTTTTTTTTTCAATTCTTGTTACAGTCACTCTGGATAGTTTTCTAAGAGGGGATGACATTTTTTTTCAGTTCTTGGTCGTCGTTGCTGAATTCTTTTCAGTTTTCCCAGTTCTTGGTTGCAGTAGCAGGATAATTTAGTTATTAGATCAATTATATCACTTTAGTTGAACTATTTTTGTGGTGTTGGTTCTATACATAGGTTGGGTCTTACAAGAGGGTACCAGTGTAATCAAAGCAAAAAGTTAATAGCTCTAGCTTATATTTGGTCTATATATGTGTGTACAATTTAATTATGGACTATATTGTAAAGATAAAAAGGCAATGTTATCATAAATAGGGGCATATTATGTTCACCAAATTCTATTGAGGCTTCCAATTAAGTCTCTCCATTGTTTCAAGTTAAGAGTCATTCAAAATGATGAAAATATCTGGATATTTTATGGAATCTGCTATTTTCTAAGACCTTGTATTTCTATTGAATGTTTAATATAGAGTGCTTCATGTATCATATATATTCTCTCTATTAGACGTATTTCGTTCTTGTTGTGCCTTCATTATTCCAGAATTATGGAACAAAGAAAGAATGAATGTTGCCAATTTTAAATAATCTCTAACTTTTTTATTAGATAAGTTGGTTTAGTTTGGTCAGGTTAAGCTGGCTGGTTTGAGATTAGAGCAACATATTTCTTTTATTGAAACACAGTTTTAGCTTTTGGTAGTGTTACTTACAATCTTAGCTTTGGGAAGTCTTAATTTTTATACTTGGTTTGTACTATGCTCCGTTTCATATGGTATGTAAGAATTGACTCGTAAGAAGTGATTTTTATAATGAGGAATCAGAAGATGAAAATATTGAACATGGTTTCTTTCTAATGTTTGATTTGTTGAACATGGTTTATTTCTGATTTTTAATTTTATTTCGAATATGTAGGAAAGTGTCGGCAATCAAATTTGAATGGAGGCCAGAAATCAATTCGATGAATTGAGGCAGATGATGAAGACTTTTTGAACTAATGTAGAAGTTTTAATATATTATGTTTTGTTTTGTGAAGTTTATTGCTAGTACATAGAATATTCATTTCTAAGTTTTTGTAGTACAAGACATTGTTTTTTGATGTTTATTGCAAATCTATACATTTGAATTATTTATTAGCTAATTTAATGCTTATTTATAATAAAACAATATTGTAGTTTTTAAAGTAAAAATTGTGGAATCTAAATATTTTTATAGAAAAAATAACATTGCAACACTTAAAAGTGTTGCCATAGGAACGCTAATTGTGTAGCTTATTAATTGGAAATTGTCATATGTATATTGGCAAAGACTACACTTCAAAGTGTTTTTGTAGATAAGCTAGAAAATGCTACGCTTAGAAGTGTAGACAATAAGGAAGCAAAGGCTATGCTTAAAAGTGTAGTTGTAGGAGATAAAAATGTTGCTATAAGAGGTAATGCAAAGAGTTGTTTTTTTACCTTATAACCACACTTTTAAAGTGTAGCTGATAAGGCAACAACTGAAAAGTGTGGCCTAAAGTCTATGGTTACGCTTCTTAGGCCACCCCCAGTAAAGCATAGCCTAAAGTCTAAAGATGTGGCCTTTGATTAAAGGCTACATTTTTTTATAGATTAGGCCACACTTTTCTAGGGTGGTTGAATGCATAAAATGTTGTAGTGGAACCTTGAAATGAACACCGCAGGTACGTTTTTGATATTTTCGTGATGTGCTAAATGAGTGTATTTCAAAGTTCCATGTGTAGTGAGTTTTTACTTGAAAGCATGCATGTAGAGTCCTAGAAATTGCCTTGTTACTCCAATTGTGTGAATCTTGAGGAATGTGAGAAATAATCTTGGACAAAAATTTAATGAGGGAACCAAACTGTTCATAAGCCATATGTGACTACCTTTTGAGGGTGTGAAATCATTTTTGCACCATTTCAGCCTAATCCATTTATTGTCAACCAAAACAAAGCCACTTGAACAAATTTGTCCCTACCTTCTTGATCGGTAACGTTATCAAAGTCACTTCATCCAATACTAAGTGTCAACAATCGTTAAGTAGTAATATAACCCAACTAGTGAGTTGGGGTCGAGTACCAAGGGAGTGGTTCATATTAAAAAATCAATAGAAAAGCATAAATATTCTCAAGTTAATCATAGCTAAAAACATTTATGAAGAAAAACATAATTCAAGTTTGGGGTGACACAACTGTCATATCAAGTGGGGGTGTTTTGTGTTGAATTATCAACTAAAATAACAAATAACATGAAAATAAGAATATGGAGACAGGATTCTTGGGATGTGACTGTATTATGGGCCAAGGTGAACAATCGAGTAATTGCATTTAATAGTAAACAACTGCAAATAAGTGAATAAGCTAGACTTTAGTGGGGATAAACTTTCTCTTGAACAATTAATCCCGAATCAAATTGATTTCTCTCGAACACCAATAAGCAGCAATTAAGCACAACCTTCGCTTTAGTCCATTCACTCTCTCGAGTTGAATGTGTGGAAAAGGGTTTAGGTTTCACTCTCTCGAGCTGAACCCATGACAACCCAATACCCACAGACCATCGATTTAGTAATTTTGGTTTTAAAACCTCTCTCTCGAGCAAGCCAAAAATACTAAGATAAGATTGTATCTGCAACTACAACCCATTAGATTCAACCACAATTACTGAACGAAATCACTTTTAAACAACAAGTAAACTATCAATTAACAATACGCAGAAGTTAAATCAACCCATAATCACACTCCAAGAATTGGGGTTTTAGCTAGACATAGTAAAAAGATAGAAATCGATACCAAATAGTGTTTTCATCAACTGGTATGATTAATATTATCTTTATAGAGGTCTAAGATGAAGAATCTTCAACACCCACTTCCAATTTCTCAGAAATGGAAATCTTCAAATCTTCAAAGCTAAGGAAAAAATGTCCCCAAGACTCAGTTCTAAGACTCCTACTTCAAAAACTGAATAATGTTTGTTATCCTAAAATTGCATCAAATTGCCTTCCAAACTATATACTAAACTAAAAATTTAAACAAGTACATATAGTTCCTGAAAATTGTGTTGCAAAGGACCATTCGGCTCAGTTAGTTTGGATCGCCGATCTACTTGGCGATCTGCCCTTTGGTCCATTCAATCGACTTTTTGCTTTGGCTTCAGTAACTTTAGGCGATCTAGCACTGTATTGAGGAACTATCCGGCGACTCGCCGACTGCTCCTTTCTATTGCCGACTTGATTTTCTCCTTCAGGGATTGGTACACTGGAACATTAGGCGAGATCATGGCCATTTGGTGGCTCACCCAATGACCTAGGCGATCCTCAAGCTTTCTATTCGTCATTCTTTCATTTGCCTTGTTCTTTTTTACTCAATAGTGTCCATGCTTTGTCCTTAAATCCAAATACCTTAAATTCAACGATTTACATCAGTTATTAGTACAAAATATGCATTTGACGACACTAAATCTATCAATATAAAGCCCTAAATGAGTCCAAATCGTGGACGCATCAACACCCCCAACTTAAACTTTTGCCTGTCCTCAAGTAAAACTCAAGTTCAGCAGTTCAAAAAGGATGTCTCAAACAGTGCTACACAAGACTCAATCATGAATGCACACAAAAAAACTCAACTTACTCATGCAAGGATCAATTGTGCACTCAAAGATTCAAGTTGTGAGTCCCCATTATCAAAGAATCTCAAGAGCACTCTACTTGCTTCAAATGCAAGTTAAAGATTAACAAAATTAATCAAATGCCCTCACACAAAGAATGATTCCATATTCACACACAATGGTTCAATAAGGTAAAGCTCCGGAATCAAACGTAATGCTCAAACTCACAAAGATGAACACAATGCATGATTTCACCCATAGGTTTGCCTATATTTTCCAACCAACACCTGTTTCAGCTCACTCAGTATCAATATGGTCTTTTCAAGGCTTGTAATGGGGCTGAGTGCAAAGGTATGGTCATTTAGGCTCAATGACTTTTATCCTCATGAAATATGGTGTGAACAATACTTTCTCTCCTCTTCTTTATCATTCTCAATCTTGCTAAAAAATGACCCCATTATTCATCTTCCATGGATTGTCTGGATACCCCATTTCTTTTTGCATTTTCATAACTTTTTTCCACAACTTTTTCTTTCTTTTTCTTTTTGATTTCTCTTTTCTCTTTCTCTTTTTTTTTATTTATGGAGGGGCTCCATTTTTCTCAAACATGGGTTCAAAGGAGACTTTCTTGCACTTCTTGATTTACCTTCTCTTTTCACCACACCCCCAACTTAGGCTTTTGGCCGAAGTTAGCTATTCAAACAAGCCAGAAATCATGAGGATTATGGGTAATGGATCAAGAAAGGTTATGTTTTCTTCAAGTTTCTTCCAAGAAAAGGTTAAGGCTCAAGAGGTGCTCAAGCGGGGTTCACACACTCACAAGGTAGGCCAACAAAAAGAGGTATAATGTCAAATTGTTTCACACTCTTTAAAGTTGCCTAAGATCATCTCAAGAGTTCGCATGACTTAGTCAACTGGACCAACGGGGCAAATTCTAGGTGTCATCAGACATGGTTCATGGTAAGCTCATCACACAAGGCATTGACACCAATGTCAAACACACTCCACACATTTGCTAGTGTGCAATGTTCATCACAAGAGACTCAATTTGATACATGGCTAGTTACAACGAGATGCTAAAAGTTCACATATTATCTATGTAACTTCATCTGGCCTCATCGTAGCCGTGCATTCAATTTTGTTCGATCATGAGCACTATTTAAGTCATCAGTATTGATCAAGACCGAGACTTAAATTTGCAAAAGAACAGCCACATTCAACACACACAAGAGGTGGCACAAATTTTTTGGAAGGGTCCAAAAATCATTTTTCATTTAAAACAAGGAGCCACAAGCTCAGTCATCCACAAAAACAGTGCAAGACATAATTTAATCTCCAAAAACATAATATATAAATAAAACAAAGTTATAAAAGTCACAAAAGGTGGGCCTTACCCCACTACAGCTAAATACATTTGTCGTCAAATGCAATCAAAATAAATTATCCAAAAATAAAAATAAAGAAAGACAGAGAGGGAGGTAAAGAGGGGATCCTATGTACACACTCACTCCATATGTCGGGGCATCAGTTCCCAATATATCAGGTTGGACTCGGGACTCAATACCCGGAGTTGCCTTAGAAGGAGCAGTAGCTGCACTAGGAGTAGCCAAGGGTGTATCTGCTAAGGAAGCTTGCAGAACAACATCTACCATGGCCTCTTCAGTCTCAGTCAGGCCCTCATATGATGCTTTCTCAGCCACCTCAAGCAACTCCTCATCAGTCTCTGCCTCAGACTTGGGATCAGTTGTCTGCTCAACTCTAACCTCATCTCTGGTGGTAGCTGGAGGAATATCTGGCACATCTGGGATCTCCACCATCCCAAAGATCATGGATATGATGGTGGAATTCAGCTGATCCACATCGCTCCTCAGCATAGCAATAGTGGCCTTTAAAGTCATCACCTCCTTGGCCACGCTCTCACACCGCTATCCTCGCCACAAGAGCATCAATGGCAACGCTCAATGGCATCACGTCATCACCCAGGGTAGTCTAAATCATGCCCAGAATGGACGCCTCGAGTATGCCAGCCCGACGGTTGGCAGAATGGGCAACCTGCCCCATCCGTAGTAATGAAGCCTGAGTGATCGGAATTCGGGAGACAGTAGAAGCAGCAGGTCTAGGAGGTAGAGTAGCAGTAGAGGAACCTGGTGTGTCAGAAGGTACAACACAATAAGTACCTAAAGGCCCATGGGCTGGAGTAGGTAAATAAGCCTCTGCAGGTAATGTGTCCACAACCGGGAATGAGTCCACCGGGGTTGCCTTCTTCTTCTTCTCAGCATGGTCATTTAAATATTCAACCTCAATCCTCTGGATATTAGTGGAGGATGTGGGAATCACTTCCATGTACTTCTTTTCAAAACTAGGTACTCGAGCCCATCTGCAAAGCTCGGTGATCAACACCGGGAAGGGAAGAGAGGTTTGGCGCTACTTGGCTCTCATGACCATCTCCTGGGCTATAGTGATCCCCAGATTTATCCTTGTCTCCTCTATAATGAAACCCAGACAAGCTGCCTTGGCTAGATGGAGGATCGACTCGTTCTAAGATGGCATGATAGTGCTGCTGATGAAGCCAAACCATAATCGTGCAACAATGTTAAGATCCTTCTTTTCAATCGGTGCTCCAATCTCCAGCCACTGAGGAGTATCGTCTGATATGAGTGGGGCCAGCCATTTCTTCATGTTGTCTAGAGGCTTTGCCCTAATCATATGCTGGCACTCGTCATCAGTATTATCGAGACAATCCAGGACAATATTAATAGCCGCACTGTCACACTTGACCTTCTTTCCCCAGACAACTACATAGTCAACCGGTTTGAAGGTTGTTTCTTGCTTCTTCCTCTATGGTATCAACTCCCCATAAGAAGCATAGAACTCTCGAACCCAATAATTGTGAGCTTTTAGAGAGCTCATAATCTCTGGGTGCCTATCAATCACCCCATCAGTGGACAGGCATTTTTCCTCAATAATTGTCCTCAGCCCCTCAGTCTTAATCTGTTCATAGACTTGGGGAGAGGACCCTGAACTGGTGGTGCAAGCACCATTGCCTGTGCTGAATCTGGAGGAGGAGAAGTGGTGGATTGAGGAGTCCTGATCCTAGACGGCTCGGCCATTTGTGTTGTTATCAACTCATCATCTTCATAAGCTACATTCTGCTCCTCCTGGTGTTCTCCTTCGCTCTCAAAGGTGGTGAGTGTGTGGCATAGATGTCGCCACTGTCGGAGCTGACCTCCAGTGACGGTGGTGCCTTCCCCTTTTCGTTTCTTTCCCACCAGCTATGGGAAGTTTGTTGGCCTTGCCCCTAGATGCAGTTGCATCCTCATTTATTGTAATCGCATTTGCTTTCTTTCAGGGTGGCTTGTCTCTACCTGCAACCTTAGTTCTAGCCATGTCTGCAAAACATCGGGAAAAAGTTATAGACAATTCAATTAAGTGCACAGAAACACAGTTGCAGACAGACTCGCTGATCCAATCGGCGAGTCGCCGAATCACTTTCGCGAGCTAGATCTGGCTCGCCAAAAGGATTGGCTCTAAAATTTTGGGAAGTCGATGATGGGGAAGACCTTTCGGCGAATCGCCAATAGCTTTCGGCGAGGAAGGGTCAGCCCGTTGAAAGTTACAGTACAATAAGCTATAGGGGTGTAAACAAAAGGCGATCAAGAACACTTTCGGTGAGTCGCCGAGTTCCTTCAGTGACCTCAGGCTTCTCGCCGAAAGTTAAAGAACCCAATCAACACATTTAGCATTAAATTAAAGGTGAGATGAGGAACTTCATTGAGCTGCCGAGTTGTTCGGCGAGCTCGACCCAGCTCGCCAAACAACCCAACGTGCTTACTTTCAACCCAACTTCTCAAATTCAACCCCGCAACCCCCAAAAACAAAATCGAAGCATGCACTAGTTAAATTAAAGCAAGACCCATTACACCCATTCTGGTCCCTTTCTTGGTCTTTCTCCATCTGCTCTTTGGTCAGTTTGAATGTGAGATGGGATACTTGGTCTTCACAGGTAAACCATGCCCTGTTTATGGTTGTCATGACATCCAAGAACTGAGCCGCTATCACATAAGGTTGCTGCATCAAACCTCCCGAAGAAAGTTGGTCAGCAACACCCTTCTTTACCAAGTCAAGACTACGGTAAAAATACTGTAGCAACACATTGTCAGGCAAGCTATTAGTTGGCCATTGAAGCACCAACATCTTGAATTGCAACCAAGTTTCATGAATTGGCTCGCCTTCTAGATGCTTGAAGCTCTGAATGCTATCCCGAAGAGTCATCATCTTCGAAAAAGGGAAGAATCGCACCTGAAATGCGGTAACCAACTCCTCCCATGAAGTTATTTATTTACGTGGCAACTCAGCCAACCACTTGCACACTTCTCCTATTAGAGAGAACGGTAACAACCTTAACCGGGCCGATTCTTGGGAGATATTCTTGAAAGAGAGAGCTCTGTAAACGTCAACAAACTTTCTAATGTGCTCATGGGGATCCTTATGAGCTAAACCACTGAACAGACCTTTCAATTACAAGAGTTGCAACATAGTACTTGTGATGTGGAACACTGCATTCCCTTCGGCTAGAGGCAAACGAATGGCACCAATACCTCCTATGAGATGGTAGTCATTAGCATTAGGCTTGTTGACATCGTTGAGGTTTCCGATGTCATCTTAATGGCCTACTTGGATGCCATTGCTACCGTTTACACTCATAAATCCTATTTCAACAAACAAACAAGCAAAACAAAACTAAAAGTTAAGTAAGTACAACTATGACTAACCTGAACAAAATTCAACCTAACTAAAAATTCTCAAGTAAAACCACTCCCCGGCAACGGCGCCATTTTGATCGGTAAGGTTATCAAAGACACTACATCCAATACTAAGCGTCAACGATCGTTAAGTAGTAATATAGCCCAACTAGTGAGTTGAGGTCGAGTCTCAAAGGAGTGGTTTGTACTCAATAATCAATATAAAAGTACAAATATGCTCAAGTTAATCATAGCTAAAAACATTTACGAACAAAAACATAATTCAAGTTTGGGGGTGACACAACTATCAAATAACAAGTCAGGGTTTTTTGTGTTCAATTATCAACTAAAACAACAAATAACACGAAAATATGAATACGGAGACCGGATTCTTCGGATATGATTGTTATGGGCTAAGGTAAATAACCGGGTAATTGCAATTAATAGTAAACAACTGCAAATCAGTGAATAAGCTACACTTTAGTGGGGATAAACTTTCGCTCGAATAATTTATCCCCAATCAAATTGGTTTCTCTCGAACACCGATAAGCAGTAATTAAGCACAACATTCGCTTTAGTCCATTCAATCTCTCAAGCTGAATGTGTGGAAAAGGGTTTAGGATTCACTCTCTCGAGTTGAACCCATGACAACCCAATACCCTCAGACCATCAATTCAGTAATTTTGGTTTTAAAACCTTTCTCTCGAGTAAGCCAATAACACGAAGCTAAGATTGTAATTGCAACTACAACCCATTAGATTCAACCACAATTACTAAGAGAAATCACTTTTAAACAGCAAGTAAGCTATCAATTAACAATACCCAGTAGTTAAATTAACCCATAATCACATAATCACACCCCAAGAATTGGAGTTTTAGCTAGACATAGTAAAAAGATAGAAATCGATACCAAATAGTGTTTCCATCAACTAGGTATGATTAATATTATCTTTATAGAGGTCTAAGATGAAGAATCTTCAACACCCACTTCCAATTTCTCATAATGGAAATCTTCAAAGCTAAGGAAAAAATGTCTCCAAAACTCAGTTCTAAGACTCCTACTTCAAAAACCGAATAATTTTTTATATCTTAAAAATCCATCAAATTGCCATACTAAACTAAAAATTTAAACAAGTATTTATTGTCACCGAAAATTATGCTGTGAAGGACCATTCGGCGTAGTTAGTCGGTATCGCCGATCCACTCAGCGATCAGCCCTTTGGTTCATTCCATCGCCTTTTTGCTTTGGCCTTCAGCAACTTCAAGTTCTGTAACTTTAGGTTATCTAGCATTGCATCGCGAAACCGTTCGGCGACTCATGAACTACTACTTTCCATCGCTAACTTGATTTTCTCCTTCAGGGCTTGGCACACTGGAACATTAGGCGAGATCATGACCGTTTGGCGACTCGCCCAATGGTTTAGGCAATCCTCAAGCCTTCTTTTCTTCTTTCTTTCAGCTGCCTTGTTCCTTTTTACTCAATAGTGTCCATACTTTGTCCCTAAATCCAAATACTTGAAATTCAAGGATTTACATTTGTTATTGGTACAAAATATACATTTGAGGACACTAAATCTATCAAATTAAAGCCCTGAATGTGTCTAAATCGTGGACTCATCACTTCTCATCTAAAGTCCTCTTTAAAGAATTGTGAGGTTTGAATAGCAAACATAGGCCAAATATATATGTTGGGGTGTGTAAAGAAAGGATGAATGAAAGCTACGTAAAGGGAAATGAATGATGAAATGAGGTGCAATATTGAAAGTGTTACCAAAAAGAAGGAATCCCTCCTTCTAAAAAAAGGAGAAAAGAATGATAGAGAAGTGAAACAAAAAAGAGGATCGCATGAAATTAATGGGGATTCCAAATAAAATTAGAGACAAGTAAAGGGTTTGATATCTCAATTGGAAAAATATGAAAATTCAGAAGAGGTGATGATGATTGCAACACTGCTTTGAAAATGTAAAGTCATAAATCCAAATTGACCATGCCTTAACCCTCAACTCCATTACAAGCCTAAAAGACCCTTGAGATCTTGCATGAGCTAGGTTGTGTAATGATTGGAAAATATTGGTAACCCTAGGGACAAAGCTTGCATGTATTGCTTGTTTGAGAGAGTGAGAGTTGCATTGATTCTTATTACCTTTCTTGAAATTTCTTTGTGAGAGCATGGAATCAATTTTGATGTGAGGACACTTGAATGCATTTGTTGAAACATGTTCTTCCATTATACATGAAGCTAGTTGAGCTTCTGTTGAGACAGTTAGTCATCACTTGAAGCTTTTTTATTATGATTTAGGGTAACATACTATTGAGAGTAATGTTGCTAGGGCACTTGTATGATAGCTCTCATTGAGTATTATTGTAGACACCCTTATTGAGCTTATTGTGTTCTTGATTTACTGCATGACAATTTAAAGTTTAAGTTGGGGTGTTGATGAGTGGTAGATTTGCACTCATTTAAGGTCCATTTCGCTCAATATTTGGTGTCCTAAATGTCAAATTTTGTTATTTTCTAATAGAATATTGATGACTTACAATTATGAAGAAAAACTGGACAAGATAGGGACTTATGTTTGAAAGAAGGACAAAAAATGCAAAAAGAAGTGCAAAGTGAACATAGTCGATCTCCTATCATGAATGGTGAATCGTCTATTGAGCATGAACTCACCTAATCTGACACTCCAAGGCACTTGTTGCTACCAAGAAAGGTCGGTGAACTCAAATAGAGAAGGTGATTCGCCTAGTTAGAACGATGGACTTGACCGTCATCACCCAAAGTTGCACTGTACAAGGAAAAGATTTAAAGCTCAAATGTGTTTTAAAGATGTTTATATTGCATTGACCATGGTTATGATTTATGTTTTCTAACATGTTATTTTATGATTTAACTTGGTTAGTACATGTCTTATAAACTCCCTTTTAGCACGATTTCATAACTCTCATGCATTGCTATCATAGATGGCACACTCCATGTACTAACACATATTTTTGCCTACATTGTTGCACTAATGTAGGGTCCGACGCTCCTACCTCATGTACTCATGGCTAGTGATCCCATATAGACATTGAAGATGGATGAGTCCTCATGTTTTAAGGATCGAAACTCTTTTATTGCTTTCATGTCTTTTCATTTCAGATTTTGTATGTGGTGTACGAGTTATGTCTGAATTACTTCTTTATGATGTAATAGATGGCTTTGAGACTTATGTTT
Organism: Solanum megistacrolobum; assembly: GCA_029582645.1. Taxonomy (NCBI): domain Eukaryota; kingdom Viridiplantae; phylum Streptophyta; class Magnoliopsida; order Solanales; family Solanaceae; genus Solanum; species Solanum megistacrolobum. Next base: position 15,844 of record JAJOON010011902.1, on the reverse strand, counting down.
AGACTTCGGCTACTTTTGTAAACCTTCTATTTGAAATACTACCTTTTCAAGTCTTTTGGTTTTCTATTATCTTGTATTATGTATGCTAAATGGTTTGTGTAGGCTTCTCGAGGTCTTATAGGCCATGTCACATCTAGGGAATAATTTGGATCTTGACACATAGGGGTGATTGTGCTACTCCATAGTGGTGAACGTTCCTGAATAGGCTAAGTCATCGTCAATGACGCGAATCATATTTTGATCTCAAATCATCTATGCATAGAATGTCCTTTTGGTCTCATCTACATGAAACTTCTAAACAATCGAATACAATACTCTACTCTCTCTTTCAAGAATAGGGAAAATAGATGTGACCCATAACCTTTTTCAAGCAAGCAATATATATCAAACATAAATTGCTTTTACTGAACAAAAGGGAAGTTGTAGCCTACCGTTTTAATTTAAAAGAAAAGGGAAGATGCAGCCTACTTGTAGGCTGAACACGCACGCTCCAAACTACTCCGCCGGAGCTTTTCCCATCCAAATTACCTCAGATCACTGCTACGCTGTCAAAAATAGAATCACAACATCGTTACGATAGTTTAGACACTAAATTCGCAAGAAACAAAGGTGGACCAATTTCGGGGTAAAAAATGAGGAAAATGGGACCCGCGCCAAAAATTATGATATTAACCCCAAAATAGGTTCTACCCAGCTCCCAGAACTTGTGTTCCGAATTGGAACACAATTCGGGGTTCGGAACTATCCCAACACGAACCTGCAATGAAAACCCAAAATTACGCTAAAAATGAATAGCATTGGCAACTACTATTTACAAGAAATTATCAGAAAAGAGGGCCCAACTTCTGAAACCAACCACACCACGACGAGCTTCACGAAAAACCCACAGTTTAGGCTCTTGAATCACCAAAATTTCCCAATAATTGAGCTCGAAAATGAGCTATGGCAGCAGCTAAAAAATAATTATTACCTCTAACGAAGCTTCAAATACAAATTCCAACCATGCCTCCTCGAATAAACACTCAAGATGGCCCCAAGAATCACCGAAATTGGACCTAAACTGGCATAGATGGCCCAAGAATCACGAAATTTACCTCCAGCGGAGACTCCAAAACAATTTCCGAGCTCACAAATGCATTCCTTTCGAAAATCCCCACATGATGGACCTTCGAATCACTAAAATTGGACTTGAAATGAGGGAGTTATAAAGGTTTGAAGTTGAGAAATGAGGTTGAAATAGCCTGCACCAGCTATATATATCAGCAGAAAAGCTGATCTTTTTAGCCAACTTAAAAATCTCTGACGGGGTGCTCGGGATTCGTTCGGAACCCGATAAAAATAAAATAGATATACTACCCTACTAAATTCAACATTTCGGATTCAACGGCGTAGTCAAAATTTCTATTAAAGGTCATATCGACAAAAAGTGAGTCCCACTCCCATAGGCCATTTTTAACTGAAATCCACCGATGGGCTCGGAATGAGTCTAGAGGCCTCGGGAGTCGAACGAAAGGTCGTTCTAGACCAAACTCGATATTTTGGGGCTAACTGTGCCGTCAAAATTTTCATTCAGATACATTTTCCAAAAATGTTTAGTTTTCAAGGATAAACCGCTAAAATGGTTTAAACTCGCCCCGAAAGCCTCGAGACTCGAGTTAACCACGCTTCTAGCCTAATTTGGTCATTCCTAAGCTGATGGAAATGTTAGAATTCTGTTTTAAGATTATTTTCTTGATGAACTGACTGAAAGTACCTTTTCAAGATTCAAGGTCTCTAAAACACGGAGAGTTGCACAAAATCCAAATCAACGACCAGGCAACCGAACTGTCAGTGCCAACAAGTCATAAATGACTTGAGGTTGTTGTAGTAAAGATCTAACCAATGAAAAGAAGGCGGGTACACATAAATGACTTGGAGGGTCATTCCAACATACACTACTAAAAGAACTTTTGCGAATTAGGGCTCAAATAAGCTGGGGAACTGCTCCTGCATATCCTGCTCGGTCTCCTAGGTAGCCTCCTCGACTAGACGGTGCCGCCAGTGGACCAAAACTACAGGAATGGACCGGGAATGGAGCTGACGAACATCTTTGGCTAATATGGCTACTAGCTTCTCAACAAAGGTCAGGTTGTCATCCAACTCAACTGAATCGTAGTGAAGCACATGAGACTCATCTGGAATATACCGGCGTAGCATCGATACATGAAAAACCGGGTGTATAGCTGAAAATGCAGGAGGTAGGGCTAACTCACAAGCAACATCACCAACGCTATTCAGGATTTCAAAAGGCCGAATATATCTGGGGCTAAGCTTGCCCTACCTATCAAATCTCATCACGCCCTTCAAGGGCGACACCCGCAAGAACACCAAGTTACCAACACCAAAACAAAAAGGACAACTCATGCGGTCAGCATAACTCTGGTGCTTGCTCTGAGCTATTCTCGGCCTATCCTGGATCACTCGAACTCTCACCCAAGCCTCTTGGGGTAAACCAGTAATGTACGGCCTAGGCTGTGATGACTCAAACCAACCAACTGGAGTGCGACAACACCTACAATATAGGGCCTCAAACGGGGCCATCTGAATGCTCGAGTGGCTCTTGATATTGTATGCAAACTCCGCCAAGGGCAAAATCTGATCCTAATGACCCCCAAACTCCAACACACAGGCCCGCAACATCTCCTCCAGGACCTGAATAGTTCGATCCGGCTGGCCATCGGTCTGTGGGTGGAAAGCAGTGTTGAGATCAACCCTGGTGCCCAATTCTCTCTTAAATGCTCTCCTGAAACATGATGTTAAATGAGACCCTCAATCTGATATGATGGGTACCGGCACACCATGAATACGGACTATCTCCTTAATTTAAACACGGGCCAACTGCTCTGAACTGAATGTAGATCGAACTTGGAGGAAGTCATGGACTTGGTCAATCGATCAACTATGACCCAAATACTATCAATGCACCTGGGAGTCCGAGGAAATCCCATCACGAAGTCCATGGTAATACACTCCCATTTCCAATCAGGAATGGGTAATCTCTTAAAATCCCCACTAGGCCTCTGATGCTCGGCCTTCACCTACTGGCAACTAAGGCAACGGGACACATACTCAGCAATAGCTCTCCTCATGTCATCCTACCAGTAATGCTGCCTTAAGTTTCGATACATGTTTGTTGTTCCCAGATGAATAAAGTATCTGGAATCATGGGCCTCATGAAGAATCAACTGAATAAAGCCCCTGTAACACCCCAGAAAGTAGTAAGTTGAACTAGTGAGTTATAGAGCCTTTCATAAGAGTTTTGGAGTGTTGTATGAAGGTTAAAAATTGTAGAAATGATTCCCGTACATAGAATGCAGTTTTAGGTGTTAGGGCGTCAAGGTACGACCCCCCAAGGATCACCCAACGGGTCCTTGAGAAGGACTTCAAAATAGCCCTAAAAGCTGTCAAAAATAGCCCACCTACGGATGCCATCTAATGGCCATAGATGGACCCACGCCCTATAGGTGGGCATCGTGGGTCAAGGCCTGCAGTGGCCTGCACTATGTGAGTTCCATACCTAACCTATGGAGATGAGCGACAACCATTAGCTCCACCTACGGTCCATAGGTGGAGGGGCGTAGGTCTAGGCAGTTTTGGTCATTTGAGTTTTAGGTTAGGGGTTTTGGGGTTAATTAGTTAATTAATTAGGGGTTAAGGTAGGTCGGTTAGTTATTTAATTAACAACCTATATAAGCTTAATTTTCCCCTAAACTATGTCATTTAACCTACTCTTAAAACCACCTAAATTCCCTCCAAGAAATCCTCTCTCTAAAAGTGAAGAAGAAGAAGAAGAAGAAAGGAAATTGAGGCAGCAACTTAGGGCAATTTTCACCATTGATTCAAGCTTTGTTTAGGGCTTTGAGAAGAGGTATGTGAATCTTAATAATCTATGGGTTCTTCCACCCATAGAGCCCCCATAGTTTCCCCCACTTGTGAAATCAAAAACCCCATTCTAGCTAGGGTTGTGCTTGCATTGTGGGTAGGGTTTGGGTGCGATTCCAATCTAGTGGATATCACCCAATTATGATTGATTTATCTTTGTTTAGTGATATTATGATGAATTCGTGTGATTTCTTTGGTAAACCCTAATCTAAATTGATGAATGTGATAATTGTGAGTTGATGCCATTAGAGGTGAATTTGAAGGTTCTAAAGTGTTCTTCCTAAAACAATGTCATGTATAGTAATTGATCAAGGTTAGGATCATATAATCATGAATTGAACTAGAGTATATTGTACATGATGAATCTTGACATGTAAAGTTGGATTTGAACCTTTATGATAAATTATGGCTACAATCACCTAGTAATTATGAATATGATGAAAATACCTTGAAATCTAGGTATACTGATAAGCTGAAGATAGAAAGATTTGAGTATGATGCTTGTAGTCATGAAGGTTGATCACTACGGTTTTTAGAGTAAGTCCAATGTGATGATCCAGATGTATTAAGGCTTTGAGAGTAAAGTCTATATGTGAGGTTAGAAGATTAAAGTATAGAATTGTGGTAGAAGGCATATACCTACCTAATCTACATTATGAGTGTTTAAGTGCACAAAGTGATAGAATCACTTGAGTTATGCTAGTATCCATGTTTAATGAAGAATTCTAGACATGACATTATGCATGAACAGGATATGACATGAAAGGTTCTCTCACATAGAATGATTCTAGGTCGAAAGCTTTTCTCACCTAAAATGAATCTAAGTCCTATGACTCTAAGATGTGATGAGGCTTGTGGTGATTCCCCTAAATTACCTTTGCATGATAGGAATGTCTGGTGAGTTCCCTTACTCCTAATTAGTTAAGCATGGGGAGTGTGAGGTGATTACCCTTTATATATGTGTGACTCCCAAGGCAAGAGGTGATTACCCATTAGCCTTTATTATGGTCATGGAGGCGATTACCTATGATCCTTATGTGTTGGTATGGAGGAGAATACCTACATTACATATTAAAGTTGATATAGAGGTGAATACATAAATCACCTTAAAATGAATATGGAGGCGAATATCTATATTCCCCTAACAATGAACATGGAGGCGAATACATATGATTTATTGATATGTATGACTAGAGGTGAATACCCTTATCTTTATGATTCCATGATATATGTGGCTTGAGGTGACTTCCCTTGTCCTTCATGATGAACTAAACATTTATGCCTTGAGGTGACTCCCCCTTTCATTTATGAACATGAGCTTGACTAGTTTGGATAGTAGGTCTAGATACCTCTCCACTTCATGCATGACGAAAGGGTGATTACCCTCGTCTTTATGATGTTATGAGATGATGAACATGAATGATGAACCTAAGTGTTTAGCTTAGCATGGGTAGGATTATGGATTCTTGCTCATACATGGCACAAGCTTGCCCTAAGGTGAATCATGCGATATTTTCTCTTATAAGATGTATGCATAGATAGGATTGTAATATAGTTGCCTTCCTTGACATGATATGAATGACTAAGGTGATAGTTCCCTTGTCTACATGAAGTAAGCTAATAGTAAGACCAAAGGAGCGTGAATATGACTAAGATGACTTCAAGGCTATGCTTAGTGTGAAATGTAGTATGGGATGCCTTTCATGTGTTTCACAAGTGTGTCTTGAGTTTACTTAGGAGTGTGGTACCTTATGGTAGAAAGATTAAGATTGTGATTAAGATTACGAAAAAGAGATACTTGGTTTGGGTAGTAGTATGGGATGCTATTCTTGCTTTGCACATGTATGCTTTTGAAGTTACTTGAGAATGGTGCTATTATGGTATGGATGACCAAGGGTCAATTATGCTTATGTGATTATGAATTATCTCCTATGCTCACTAACTATGTCTTATGTTGACTTATGTTTATATGATGCTTATGTTGGAGACCATGCTATGACTATGATGATTATGTTATGACTATCTTACCATCTCTTATGTGTATGCTTTATGTTGACTAACCATTTGAGATGCTCTTATGATGTTGTGCTAGCTTTCATACTTGGTACATATTGTACTAACGCATATTGCCTACCTTCTAACCAAATGTACGGTTGGAGACGTGAGTTGCTTTGGAGGCTAGGTTTCTAAGGTGCAGAAGACTTGAAGAGTTGGTGAGTCCTCATAGCTTCGAGGACAAACCTATATTTCCCTTATGCCATTTCTTTATGTTTTAGACTTTGTATGGGCTGCGTCCCAAGACCTTATTTCAAGAGTTTATATAGATGGTTTGAGACAAAGTTGTAGTAAAGGCTTCTGTTTGATTTTATGAAAATGACTTAGATTGTAAAAGTTTTAATTTTTTCTGTATTTTATTTCTATTACCTATGTTATGATGCTAAGGGCTTGTATGAGACCCCTTCGGGGTCCAGTACGCCATGTTACGTCTAGGGGGTACCCCTGGTTCGTGACAGCCCCCAAATCTAGGAACACACAAATGGTCGTCAAATTGGAGAACCCCATCTGAGCCTATAGTATCCTGGCCACCATCACCCTGTAACACCCGGTCTCTAAGGGCTGCCAATGACTCATCCTCGTACTGTCTGGCACGGATCCGATCAAATAGTGAAGACTAACCCCTAATAAAGGCTAATACTCGCCTGGATTCTGAAATATCTAATCTGATCATCCTGTTAGCTAGAGACTGAATGTGTAAAGCCAGGGGCCTCTCCACGGTAGGAAAGTAAGCTAAGCTACCTATACTCCTTTCTTTCCGACTCAATGCATACACTAATACATTCACCTTTCCCGGATGGTAGATAATAGAGAGGTCATTGTAACGACCCGTAAAACGAATAAGTGAAACTAGAGCCTAACTAGTGCGTCTATGAGTTTGATGTGCGGTTTGAGGGTGCATATTGTTGTCCCGAGCTTTGGTTGAGGGGTTTAGGGGTTAAATGTCAAGGTATGACTCCCCAAGAACCACCCTAGGGGTCCTTGAGGAGGACCCTAAAGCCTAACCCACAAGACCCCAAGAAACCAAAACTGCCCAAAAATGAAGTGACCTACGAAAGGGGACCTACGCCCCGTAGGTCCATCCATGCCACGTGGATGGCCTCCGTAGGTTAGGCCGCCAAATTATGACTCTCTAAACCAAATCACATTTGTCCAGTACGTCCGGTGGACCCATCCAAGGTCCGTGGAGGGGGATTCGTATATGGTACCCGTGTACTGTCAAATTCTCGGCCATTGTGGGGGTTATTTGGTAAATTCACCTTCAATCCAATTTTGTTGGGTGGACGGTTGTAATTAGTTATTTGTGGTATTTTAAAGGATTTTAAAGTATTAAAACATATTTTAGACTTCATTATTTTCAAAACCCAAATTACAAACCTCCCCTCCCCTCCAAAAGTTCTCTTTCTAGAAAGTTCTATTAGAGGTGAAGAACTCAAGCTTCCAAGGTCAAAACATCACGTTTTTTATTTCTTCCATTAAAGGTATGGTGGTCTTCATCCTTGACTTATTGTATTTCAAGGAGCCAATTTCAAAGTTGATTTCAAGTCTCCAATGTTACCCCAAAACCCTACTTTTCAATATGTGCATGGGTTTGATTCAAAACAATTTCTAAAGGCATTATTGCATTGAATTAAGAATCAATTGTGGAATTAAAGTTGAATTAAGATGATTTTTTCCTAGAACCCATGTTTTCTCCCAAATATCTAACTTGTGATTTGTGATTGGGAATTGATTGATTATGCAAGTATGTTGAATTGTTGATGTTTATATTGAATCAAGTGATGGAATCATGTAAATTTCCTTATCTATGGTAGTATCTTGGATTTATGGGTTGATGTTGGTGCATAGCCTTGAAGGTAAGTGTCATGAAAAGATCTATGTTTTATCGTGAGGTGAAGTATGTGTGTGTCATCTCAATGAATGTATTATGATCATGTTTAGAAGGTAATTGTTTTATGATTGAATGTTATCTCTCTATTAACACATATGAATGATGAATGGTATATGTGAAAGGCTATTCTCACATACACACACTTGAATGAAGAATGAATGAAGTTTCTATTAGTATGTTAATGATGATGGGCTGATTAAAAGGCTATTCTCAATTGTACTCTAATGAATGATAATGACATGTTGTGAAAGAACTTTCTCACAATATGGGATTCTTAGGTGAAAGGCTATTCATATCTTTGAATCTATGAGCTTTCCAATGAATGAATGTTGGGTTTGAGATGGATACTGATACGTGAGTTGAGGCAGGGTATCTAGTAGCAATTTCTTATCCCATAATAACGAATGAAAGTAATGAATGTCAAATACTCCGTGGGGAATAATGCTATGCACTAAGTGGATATGGATTGAGAAGGATACTCATACGTGAGTTGAGGCGGGGTATCTATTAGCAATCTCTTGAGATGGATGCCCATATGTGAGTTGAGGCTGGGTGTCTAGTAGCAATCTCCCTATCCCATAAACTATGTTCCCACATAGGTCTAGCTAGTGGATCCACTTAAGCTAAAAACAATGGTCCTACCTTAGGCAAGTAAGAATCCCTTATCCGGTGAGGGTGACACCAGGATTCCATGAATTGCTCACATGGTCGATGTCGGTTAAAGCTTACCCCCACAAAGAATTATAATGAAGTATGGCTTCTTAAGAATGCACTACTTAGAGTAGGTGGTGGTATGGGACGCCATCTATGCATTGCACAATTAGGCTTTGAGAGGGGTCATGGTGTGTTCCTTATAATGTTAATTAAATGAATGGGCTCTTATGATGATGTTAATGAAGAATGTTGATCTAATGTCTAATGAATGAAGGTGCTCTTAATGTAATAAAGCCAATGAAGAATGTTGACTTATATGCTTACATGAGATGATGCATGCTACACTTGGTTGTCATATGAGTTACTTCCTTGTTCTGACTTGTTGAGTATGAATGTGCCTAGTCTATGGTGAATTTAAAGGAGTACTTAGTGTGAATAGTATTATGGGGTGCTACTTGCACATTGCACAAGTATGACTTAGAGTTGTCCTAGATGATGGTCCTTATGTGTTGATATGACTTATGAAGTGTTTATGTCTCTTATGTATGACTATGGTGTAAAGATGGAAAGGTTGAATGGTAAGTTCACTTTTGGTGACCTTTAGGTGGTACTTTAGTGTGGATGGTGGTATGGGACGCTATCCATACATTGCACAAAGTATAGCTTGAGGGTTACTTGAGGTGGAGGCTTAATGTGAAGGTAATGGGTTTATATGTTTATTATGTTCTAATGTGAAGATATGAATTGTATGTTGATTATGTCTTATATTATGCCTATTATGCTTGTGTTCATGAGGTTTTATCAAAATGGCATATATAGCATGACTTTCAAATAAAATGTCTGTTTTAAACATGTTTTTGCATGGCCATCATACTTAGTACTTAATTGTGCTAACCTATTTTTCTATGTTTACTACAAGTGTAGGTTTCGGCATTTGAGTGGTTTTCTCTAGTGAAGCTTGGATTTGAGTTCTCCAAGACTAAGTGGTATGTCCTCATAGATCGAGGGCAAGTAGTTGGTGTTTCCTTTCTTTTGATTTAATAGACATTTGTTAGTCTTTCGATTGGAAAGGGTCGTGGCCCTACTTTGTTTAAAGACATTATTTAGTTCACCATGTGAGACAATAGACTTCCGTTTGCTTTTAAATGTTTCGATTATTGGATTTATAAAAGAAAAGTTTTAAATTCCACACTATTTCTTAGTATCTTATGCACTGAAAATGCTATGAGGCTTGTATGAAACCCCTTCGGGGTGAAGTACGCCATGTCGCTTCTAGGGGTAGCCCCGGGTTGTGGCCAACATGGTATCAGAGCAAAAGGTTTTGGGAATGGTTTTAGGATTGATGTCTCACAACACACATCTAGTAGAGTCTTATTCATCGGTGTGAGTCGCGACACATCTATGAGCGAGAAGCTTGATGAGTCGACAAATTGGACTCATTTAGGGCTTTATTTTGATAGAATTTTTGTCCTCAAATGCTTATTTATTCTCAATATCTGATGAAAACACGTAGGTTTCAGGTATTTGAAGTTTGAAGGAAAGCATGGACATTGCTTCACAAAAAGGAACAAAAAGGCTGAAAAGAACGAAGAAAATGAATGTATGAGGATCGCTGAGTCCACTTGGAGAGTAGCCGAAGGGTCTCAATTCGCCTTTGGTTCCAGTGTGCGGACCCCTGAAGGAAAGGATCAAATCGGTGGAGAAAGGGAGCAGTCAGCGCATCACTGAGTTGTTCTGTGAAGCAGCACTAAGTCTCCCAATGACACAAAGCACGACTTCTGAAGATTGGTGGAAGACTGCGATTAACTACAGCAAAGGGTGAATCGCCGAGTTGATCGGCGATTCCCACTAACGACGCCGAATGATCTGCTGCAGCACAAATTTGTGAAAACTATAAATACTAGTTAGAGTTTTAGTTTTAAGAGTGGAACCATTATTATAGTTTTCACATAGAGTGGAACAATTATTATAATTTTCATATATAATAGTACTTTTTAAATTTTTTTCTCTGAGTTTGAGAGGGTTTTGAAACTTGAAGAAGAAGAGGGTTTCATCTCCAAGGGTTTGGACTTGGGTCTTTTTGATTCTTTATTCTTGGCCTGTAACAAGACTTAAATGTTCATACCCATTTGAATGCAAGATCATTTAGGTATAAATTTCTATCTCTTGATGTGTGGCTAAAACCCCAATTGTTGGGGGTGTGATTTAGCGAATATGGGTTAAGATTGTTATTGAGTCTTGCTTTCTGATAGATTAGATGTAGCTTAATGGTGATTTCATCTAGAAGTTGTGTATGAATTAAAAAAAATTGTAGTTGCAAATACAAGTTTATTTTTGTGTTTTCGGCTTGCTCGAGAAAGAGGTCGTGAAACCAAGACTACTAGATTGATGGCCTAAGGAGTGGGCCGACATGAGGTTCAGCTCGAGAGAGTGAGCCCTAGTCCCATATCCTAACACTCATCTCAAGAGAGTGAGTGGGGTAAGGCGTAGGCTGGTCTTCATGCGGCAAGTGGGTGTCCGAGTGGAACCCATTTGAAACGAGGTAAGTTGCTCGAGAGAGAATTTATTCCCACATATAGCTTAGCCTAGTCACTATTACTCTATAAATTTTCTATCGAAAGCATGTACCCAATAATTTAAATTAATCCGTATTCCGGTCACATCCCAAGAATTCCCCTCCCATTCATAGATTTCCTTGTTATTTTTACTGTTTTTGCTATACTTGTGACAAAACCCCCAAATAGATAATTGATACTTTTGTGTCCATCTTTAATTTACAATAGTTTTAATCGTTAATGTCTTTAGCTATGACTAGTTCGAGCAAAATTTTATTTTTCTATAAATTCTTGATGTTTGCGTAATCAATGACATAACATTCGATGCAAGTGTCTACGATCGTGCAATAGTATAATAACCCAACTAATGGTTGGGGTAGCGTCCCAAGTGAGTGGTAGTGAAAATAGTAGTTAAACTAGGATTTTATTTTGATTAGCTGTAGTTTGAGAAATTTGCAAATAAAACAAAGTAAATTTGATGGAGGACACAAAAAGTGTCAAATATCAATGGGGGGTTTTGTCACAAGATTAAATTAAAGTAGTAAAATATAAAGGGAATCAAGTATGGGAAGAGATTCTTGGGATGTGACCAAAATATATATTGGTATAAATCGTTGAGTATATTCTTTCGATAGGAAATTTGCAAGATAATAGTGACTAGGCTAAGCTTTAAATGGAAATAAGTTCCCTCTCGGGCAACTTACCCCTTTTCAAATGGGTTCTTCTCGGACACCCATTTGTCGCATGAAGGCCAGCCTACACCTTACCCCACTCACTCTCTCGAGTTGAGTGCTAGGATATGGGACTAGGGCTCACCCTCTCGGGCTAAACCTCATGTCGACCCACTCCTTAGGCCATCAGTCTAGCGATCTTGGTTTTGCGACCTCTCTATCGAGCAAGCCGAAAACACATGGGTGGTTTTGTATTTGCAACTACAAACCCATTAAAGTAAACCACAACCACTAGGTGAAATCACCATTAAAGTACATCTAACCTATCAGCAAGCAAAACCCAACAATAATATCAACACATATTTGCTAAACCACACCCCAAGAATGGGGGTTTTTAGCCACACAACAAGAAATAAGAAATTATACCTAAAATAATGTTGAAATCAAGTAGGTATAAGAAATTAAATCTTGATTTAAGCAAAGAAAGAAAATAGAGAAGACCCGCTTCAAATTTGAGGAAGATGGACTCCTTTCTTCTTCAAGTCCTCCAAAAATCCTCTCCAAACTTGAGAGAAAATATCAAAGCTAAAGTAAAAATTACAATAATGTTCAGACTATCCTCTCTCTCCTCAAAACTAGTAAAGATTTTAGTATTTATAGACTTCAGAAAATAGTGCTGGCGGATCGCTCGGGGATGTTAGTCGCGAACGCCGAATGACTCGGTCATTCGCCCTTCTTCTAGTTCACATCCGTTTGCGCTTTGCCTTCAGCATCTGTGCTGTAGCGACCCTTCTGAAATAATATAAGCCAATAACTCACGAGATTTTTTATGCATATGTTGTCCTCATACTAGTAAAAATGACATAAACAGAATATTACCAACTTCCGAGTACCCAAACTAGGGCGTTCATGCTTCACACAATCATTCAAAATTAGTGGTAAATTTAATATATTACAAGACTTGGGCTTACACCCCCCAAAAGCACAAAACATAAAGTATACTTATATTACAACCCATGGTGACATGATCAGATTAGCCCTCAAAATTTCATGTAAATATACAACACATAGATCATGGATAAGTCCCAAGGTTTATAAAAAACATAGATGCCTCTATGCAAATGCGATCTACCTTAAATCTCTCAAAATCTCCACTCCAATGTCCCACTTCATGCCTTCTCTCGATCATTCCGTACAATAGAAACAACTATCGCTAAGCATATAGCTTAGTGGTGTAAAAACTATAGGTTTGGAGCCCTCAGATTCACCAAGCTACCTTTCTCAAGTCATAAGCGGCACAATTGAAACATAATAAATAAATCAAGTAACAATATATAAAGAGTATCAACCTCGATATATACAGATCCAAATGCCAAAAACGCTCATAGCACCATTTTCGAAGAGATTCAATAGCAAGGCTCGCCCAATATATACATCATTTCGTAACACCAAGCACAAGTAGGCATCAAGAAGGGCCGACGCCCTGTATCAAGAAGGGTCAAAGCCCAATAATCAAGAGAACCGAGAACCATATTAAAAATGGGTTTCTAGTTCGTACTTAAAATGGACAACTTCCATTCATAAGACGGACTAAAAATCCAGAGTCAAGATGGCAAATGATCCGAATCAAGAGGCATGCCAATAGTGACAAAGTCACAGCCACAAGAACGACAAGGTCCCAACAAGAGTGCCAAGTGATCAAACAATCCATACAAGTGGGTGAGTTACACAAGTGTCTTTAATATCTTAAAGTATACCAATGCGACAATGCAAAGTAACAAGAGGTAACCAAGGTACCAATATAAGGTTTTAGATATACCAGCAGGTAGAAAGATTACAAGTACAGGTTTAAACACAAACCTCAATACTTTAGCATAGAAACAGTCCAACACAACATCGCGAGTTCACACCATAGACCAACCAACTTATCAAGGTCCTCAACTTGTTCACGCGTATATACAACCTTAAAAATACAATTAAATAACTTCTTTAACTCCTAGTATCTCAATAATGTCAAAGTAAAACGGGATTATCATCACAAGTAAGCTTAGCCTGTACAAATATGACTATGCTCCGAAAACAGTGATTCTGGTCAGCCTAGTACCTCCTGTCGCAACTTAGATTTGAAAAGAAAAATGGCAAAACTAGACTTTATAACCTTGATGAAAGATGTAGGTACATATCTTAAGGTTGCAAACAAACAAAAATCACCGCAAAATATATTTTGTACAAAAAGCTATATTAAGGACACTAATAGTTGTCCATACAGGATTTCTAATTTCGAACTCTGGAAAGAACTTTTCCTATCTTGCGTCCCATATTTCGAATCCATAACAGCTAAATCAGAGTTTTACATAAACATAAGAGTTGTACACATACGAATTATCTTTCCACATCATATTTATTCACTGTAAACGAAGTTCTATAAAACAAGTTGTGCTTAAAATACTAAACATTACCCAGCTCAAAAACAGATTTTTCCACTTACCACAGAGAAGGGTGTGTCTCGAATCCCAGCCAAAAGGACAAAGTTTCCCTCTTGTGATTTTGAAAAATAATCTGTTTAGATATGTTTCTAAGGTTCTAAGACTTGAGGAAAATGAATTTACTAAAGGAGGTGTGAAAATATATAGTCACAAAAGTGATGTTTATCCCTTGTATAGCTGTCTTTCAAGGTGCTGCCCAAATAGGTGTGCGCTGCCCAAAATGCATACATATTCACCTACATATATATCCTTCACCTCCTTTTAAAGTTATACATAATTCTAATTATAATATTACATAAACACTCCAATAAACTTCGATCACAATTTATGTTAAGCAAGTTAGAAATTATCACAACATTTCAAGTTCCCAAAATGAGAGTAAAACATATTGTAGTAATTAAACAACGGTAAATCGACATGTGACTCTTGGTTTGTATTTAGGGGTATTTCAACTCTCTCCCCCTTAAAGAAATTTCGTCTCGAAATTTACCTTACACTAGTCCGTAAACAAGTGTGGATATTGGGTCCTCGTGTCTTCTTCTCTCTCCCAGGTAGTTTCTTTTCCCGAATGGTTCCTCCAAAGTACCTTTACTAAGTGGATTTTCTACTTTTTAAGTTGCTTCACTTCCCGAGCTTGAATTAAAATAGGTTCTTCATTATACGTCCAATAAGGATTAACATCAATTGATTCAAGTGGAAGAACATGAGATGGATCCGAACGATATCTTCTGAGCATAGAAACATGGAAGACATTGTGGATCTTGTCTAACTCAGGTGGCAAAGCCAATTTATATGCAACTGGTCCAACCCTTTCAAGTATCTCATTAGGTCTAATAAATCGGGCACTAAGTTTTCCTTTTTTGCCAAATCTCATAACCTTTTTACATGGAGACACCTTTAAGAATACCTTATCTCCCACTTGATATTCAATGTCACGCCTTTTAAGATCAGCGTACGACTTTTGTCTATCCGAAGAAATCTTTAGACGATCCTCGATAATTTGTACCTTGTCCTCTATTTGTTCCACAATTTCAGGAACAATAAGTTTCCTGTCACCAACTTCATTCCAACAAAGAGGGGTCCGACATTTCCTTCCGTACAAGTCTTCAAAGGGAGGCATTCCAATAATCGATTGATAACTGTTATTGTAAGCAAATTCTATCAAAGACAAGTGTTTGTCCCAACTACCCTCAAAAATTTGTATCACCCTTTTCAACTGGCCGTCTGTCTGAGGATGGAACGAAGTGCTAAATTTTTGCTTAGTACCCAAAGCTTCCTATAAGCTACCCAAAAATCTAGATGTAAACCTTGGTTCTCGGTCAGATACAATAGACATAGGGATCCCATGTAGTTTTATGATCTCATTAATGTGCAATTCGGCTAAATGCTCAAGTGAGTAATTGTAACATCCGACAATTTAAAATGAATATGAAGAAAGCTTGAACTCTCTTTGTTGAATTAATGGTTGTTGGTAGGTTGAATCCACCTTTGGTGGAAGTGTTATATCTTGTTCTTGTGTGGTATTATTGTGAATTGTAGCCATGAAGGCATTGGGGAAGTTGTTGCATAATGTTGGAATATTGTATTATTGTGAATTGAGGCCATGAAGGG
>JAJOON010011900.1:0-11718 GCA_029582645.1 Solanum megistacrolobum | reverse complement strand
CTTTATTCTGTTTCCACACTTCATTCCAGATTTCCAATGTCTATTACACGAAGATTGATATAGTTGATTCCAATTTTAAGTTATACCTGTCATTCAACACTATGGGTCATATTTAGTTGATTAAATAAACCGGCTTCATAAGTAATATTTCGAGTTGATTTCTCTGAATTTCACTTAAGTCATAGTGTTATAATTTCAGAAAATTGGAATAAAGAAGAAATGTGACTTTTGAGATAATAATAATATTAGTTGAGTGACTATACAAGAAATTGATCAGTGACATTTCACTTTAATGCATCTTCCAACACACCTCATCACATAGCTCCTTTATTATTTTTATTCTCATAGTATTTATCTAGATTATTAATAAATTCATTTGAAATAATAAACTTTACATACTTACCAACATAAAAAAAAATAAAAAAAATTAAAGAATCACTTATTTTGTTTGAAAAAATATTTTCGTTCATACCAAACACGTCCTATGAGCTTAGAGCGGAATCAAATTCATCAGAACTCATGTGACTTAAAGTGAAGACCAATTTTGGTTATTGGTCGAAACGCAAGTAAGATTTGGTGAACCTGGCATCCTGTTTGCTTAATTGCTCTATAGAATTAAAAAGAAAATAATATTTGAGATTTTGTGCCGTTACAATAAGGGTGTTTTTAATTCTTTGTTTTTAAACAGAAGCAAATTTCAACGTTTAAATAATTAGTTTTGTATTAATGTGATTTTATATATTTACTAGTATTATAATAATATTATATATGAATTTATATATAACTATATACTTTGATATAATATTTAATATATCAATATTTTTTAAATAAATACCATATATTTTATCGAACACAAACTTTAAAGAAATGCAATCAAATATAAAAACTATGATATCAAAAATTTCATTATTTCAATATGATATTTGATATCTGTCGTTCCATGTCTGTGAGCTCATGTGGCATTAATTTGACAAAATGCATAGGATACACAATTTTGAAAGAGCCTAAGATTAAAATGCTGAGCTATAAAATTGAAGTATATGACCCTCCAACAACAATCTTCAAGACTAGGATCACTAAATCAAAGTGGGGCATGAAGAGTTGATATATTAGTCAAGTTCACACTTATTATACTATAAGCAGCAGAGCTGAAAATTTTATTCCAACAAATATTAGGGCCCTTTTGAATTTGTCCTTGTCGGTACAGCCGTACATATTTACAACTAGTACCTAACACTAACCTTTAATATTCAACCTCATTAAAACTTTCTTTGAGAAAAAATCCATAATTCATGGCCTAAATTAATTTGTCTACCATGTGCAAGCAATAAGGGAGGAAAAATTAATTGCAAGGGAAAAACAATAAAGAAACCTAATGCATGAGCTAGTGTAGCTTCTTTATGTTTTATTATTAATAACCATAATAACTACGGTCCCAAATGGTGAACTATCGTTTTGATTAGCTAAGTTTGTTGTTGCTCCCAAATTATCATACGAGAGAGTACGTAGTCGTACAATCAATTAGATCGAAGCCATAAGAACTTGTGTTTCGATAAGTTATCAAATTAATCTACTACTTCCTTCATTTCAAATTAATTGAATTGTTGAAACATTTTTTATTTTTCAAATTAACTTAATTGTTCAATTTTCAAGACTACTTATAGAATGTTCTTCCAATTTTACCCTTTATTAGTTAGTTTTGGAATTAGTTATTAATTAATGTTTAGTTATTTTAATCATAAATTTGACAATAATTGATAAGGGTAAAAATGGAAAGTTATACCTAATTTATGTCTTAATCTTCTTTTCTTAAAAGGTGTGAAACACCTCAACAATTCAATTAATTTGAAATGGAGGGAGTATGATTTAAAGACAAGTGTTTTCAACACAAGAAGTTGGTTTTGGTGTTTGTCTATTTCTACTATTGGTTTCAAACATAAAGCAATAAATTAAATGATAGATCTTTCGGAGGTTGATTCACAAAGTTATAAAGTTTTAGGGCTATGACATCAATTGTAATTTTGACATACCTATACGTTAGTTGCGGGTGAACAAAATCGAATCGAAAATCAAATCAAATCATAATCGAGTCAAACTGAGAGAAAAAAAAAAACCTCACTAGTAGTTTGGTTTTTTATTTTTTTTATTTTATTTTAAAGGGAAGTCTTTAAGGCCTTTATTAAAATAACTAGTAAAAATGGCCCGTGTCAGCACGGGCCCAACATTATATTTATATACAAAATATTAGGATAAAATTATGCATAATTTTTTTTTTATAAATTCTATATACTATTGATATTCTAATTAATAAATCTCAATTATCTAAAAAAAATTCAATCACAATAAATTATTTCCGAAGTGTAAGGAGTCTATCGACTTTTTCATTTTATTTTATATGATATTTTTTTATTTTTTCTAAAATTTATTATTTATATTTAATCATAATTGATTTTAAAGATCATATTTATCAATTATGAATATCTTGGAAACAAAAAACCTATAAAATTATCTCTGATCCACCTTTATTTTACTCTATATTTTCTATATTTGGAGAGTAAAATAAAGAATGCTTTCTTAATTAATTCTCTATTCATCATTTGTAGAGATGATTGAAGAATTACTATTCGTACTCTCTATTTTACTTTTTGATTATTTTTATTATACAATATTTGTAATTAACATATCATAAATCATATAAGACCATTTATTAAATTTTTAATATACGTAACTTTTTAAATGTAATATAATACTTCAGAAAAATATTATTTAATATATGTATTTTCAATCTGAATTAATAATACTTCATTTAAAAAAATATATATTTAGAACCAATTCCAAACTCATCAATGGACATTTCATAAATAAAATGGCGAAAGTGTTTTATTAGAAAAATAAATAAGGCAAAAGTTGAGGGAACACTGACTGACACAACTCCACAAGTGTAGTTCAATGGGTCCCAATCACATTTAAGATATTTTAGTGGATGGCATCCATTGTTAGTTAACAGAAAATGATGGATCTTTTATGGACCTGTTGATGTGGTCTAAAGAATAAAGCAGAAAACACAATTCCTTTAAAGCAAATTGAAATAGGAAAATACTATTATACCCTTAAACTTTCATCTAATGTCACCAAGCTGACATGTTGAAACTCTCTCAAACTCTCTCAAACTCTCTCTTCTAATATCTATCTATATATAATAAGAGAGGAAAAGCAGCATACGTGTCAACGTCTTGAAATTTAAGTATTTAAAAATTAAATGTAAAAAGAAATATGACTTTAAAAAAACACATGTCAGCAAATTCTATCTACATTTTCACGTTGCTAAAGAATAGGATTTGATTAACTGATAAGCAATTTATTTTAAATTTTAAGCAACTCATTTATCTATTTTTGAAATACATTTAAAAAGAAAAAACTACCTATTCAATAGAATTGAAACTTCCTTACTATTTGAATTTTAAAAATTTCCTACTTTAAAATACAATTTAAAAATAGAAGGTAAATTATAATTTGGATAACAATGAATTTGAATTGCATATTTGTTAGTTTCCACGAAAATTGTTTTTCAATTTGAATTTAAAATTTCCAATTTTGAATGTAATTTAAAATTAAAAGTGCAAATTGTTAAATAATAATAATAAAATAATAAATAATAATAATTTGGATTTGTAACTGATTAAAATATGAATTTTTTTTAATTAAAATTAATTATTTAAAACATCTATAGGTGATAGCATTTTTAAAATTTTAAAATATCAAATAGTTAATTATTAATTATTAATTATCTTTAATTATATTAAATAATAAATTACAATTTGAAAAACAAGATAGAAATTTAAAACGGTTTAAAAAATACGTGGAAGTTTTTTAAAAACTAAAACATATAAACCTACAAAACCCACATTTATCTAACTTCCCATTTTCCTTGCCCACTTCTTAGTTTTCTCTGAAATGAAAATTTTCATTAGAGAAATTGTTCACAAAATAAATTATATAATGCCTCACAAGTTCTACCATGAATGTACGGGTCGTGTTTGAAATGTTACCAAACACGTTATTGGTGTTGAAGTTAACAAGCAAGTTCATAACTAGATCTTAAGAATCCATGTGAGGACGTGAGTAGTCTCGATGCACGGAAGAAGTTAGCGAAAGGATTAAGAAGAATGATGTTGTTAATGATTTCATTTGTTGTTTATACAAATTCCTGGATAAATGAGATTAAAGACATTAAATTTCATGTTTATTGGGGTTTCTCTTATTCTTTTTATGTGTTCCAGTGATATTTGACCAATTTAAGAATTAAAAAATGCATCTCAAAGACATGTTTTGTTATTTCTTCAAAACAGTATTATTGTTCTCCTTAACTGCATGCAATTGTAGAATACTAATTGAATTGTCAAAGATATTCTAATTTATATTGAATGATTATGTTGAATCTTTTGTCTTTTGTTAGTGCTATTGTTGATACATAATTACTTTTACTTTACTTTTACTACTATATACATATATACAAGATAAAACATCAAATTTTTATAGTCATCACAAAATATGTTAGGTATTTATATTCATTACAAGATATATTAGGTATTTTATGCTTTTGTACTTTGAGTCTTTTCTATCTGATATTGAAGTAATAAACTTATTTTTTTTTTTTTACTATTATACAAAAAAGCATAAGCTATTAATTGGACAATTAACTTTTCAAAATTTATTTCTGCTCATAAATTGATTTATTTATTATCTCACTATATTTTAATGAACTTTATGTAAACTACGCAATTCTAATCTACTATTAATAAGTGAGAGACCCACTTTTGTTTGTTTGAAAATAATTATAATGTATATTATTTTTTCTATAGTTTTCATGTATTTACAATTTAATTTTAAAAATATTGATTTAATCTAATTCAATTTTATTTTGAATATTAATTGAATTGGCTCTAATAAATTAAAATATGACAAGTATTTTGAAGGAGGGGTACTATTTCTTTCATTTATTAATTATTATTTTATGCCAAACTTTAAGAATTTATTAAATTTTATATTTACTAACTAATTATGTATTAATGTGCATATGCGGACAAACACATTTAATTAAAATGCTCCATGCATGATGGAGTCTTCTTCTATTCATATTTATGAGTTCTAAAAAAATAGAAAGACAAAATTTAAAAAATTGAATATTATGCCTACAATTTAATGTTTAATCATTTCATGAGAAAAATTAGATTTAAAAACTTGAATATAATATTATTTCAATTAAACATAATAAAAAATAGTAGACCAAACATGTACAACACATAAAGTTTTTGTATTTTAATCAAACTAAAATAAACAAAAAAAGAAGAAGTAATATTATCTTTATTAAAACTAAAAAATATATATTAAAAAACAATAAATGTAGCTAATTATAACTATAAACATAATATTAAATTGTGTATTAATAAAAATGATACTGTAATATGCACAAATAAATAAGTTAATTGATTTGTATAATTATTTTTTAAAAATATACATTACAAAGTGAATAGTAAATTTTGTTAGGTTTTTATAAAAATTTAAAATCCGCGCAACGCGCGGGCGCGTATACTAGTATAGAAGAAAAAACAAAAGAAAAGAGCATCCAGATGGGCCTGACCCAACCCAGGCCCAAATAAATTTTTTAAAAATTAAATAATAATAATAAAAAAAAATTGGTTTTGTATTGGAAAAAAAAATCCGACTATACTTGGGCTGTTTGTTTTAACTAAAAAAAGTCAATCCAAGACCAAATCAACATTTTATATAAAATTTGTACATAAAAGTATTTACTTTGATATAATTTCTAAATATTTCTCACATTTTTCATAGTTTTTATGTTTTACTCCTAACTTATTATTTCATATTTGAGACTTAAAATTTTGAATGGTCTAATAAAGATTATAATCCATAAATATTAGTAACCCAAATAAAACTCAAATCAATACAAATGCTAGCAAAAAAAATAATTCAATACTAATAATGACAATAATTTTAAATATTTGTTCTTTAATTTTGCATTGGTTAAGATGATTAAAATACATAACCTAATTTTAATTTTTCTTCAATGTTTCGTCATGTAATTACTACTTATTAAACCTATTTTTTGCATGATTTAGTATTTTTAAATTATGATAATTTTTTATGACATATTAATTTGCAATATTTGTTTTATGTGATTTCATTATTATTTTTTATTAATTTTTTTATGTCATCACTCATCTCATATTTTGTATTATTTCTTAAAACTTACCTTAGATGATTGTATTTTGATAGGACTAAAGATATATCTAAAGTACAAGTTAATTAAAGTATATGTTTGTATGAATACTTTATCGGGAAAAATACGAGATTGAAAAATTCTAATTTTATTAGTTTAATTTGGTAAATAAATTTTAAAATTCAACAATAATAATTTGATTTGATATTTGAAAAACATGATCCAACCCGGTCATGTATACCCCTACCAGTTGCTATTGCTTATTTCTATCGGATTGTTGTCTCACGTGGTTGATAATGCAGTTATGGTCTCACGAACTTGTAACAGTCTATCTAGATTAGCCTCACACATATTGTTAAGTGATGATAATCATAACTAATCCAAATGAATTTATTATTAAAAACGACTAAGGAAGAGTTTTTTATTATGTACAAACACCTAAGAAGGCCTACCAAGTCAGACTAGGAAAAGGCCTAATTTGGCCAAGTTTGATGTGCCTCGCCTTGGCCTTGGATTGCTTTGTGCAAATAATAAAACATTAGGGGGAAGGGTCATAAGTACCCCCCCCCCCCTCTTCGCTTTTCACTTCACCCCACGACCCCATTTGCCTTGCCTTGAGCTTGGCTCAGCGAGACAGTGCTCAGACTTTCCATACTTGGTCAAAATCTTGATCTTTTCACCTACAATGAACAAAAGACACTACATTAGTTCTAAAACATGAAAATATGTAAAAATTAGGAGTATATAGCTAAATTATCCTCGGAAACAAATTGGCTAAAAATGTGTAAATACGATCAATATCACGACACTTTAACCTTTGTTCGTTCTCAGACAACTATTAGAAATTCAAAACATGTCACGATTTGAGTCTACACCCTAGCTGAGGCATAGTGCTTGAAATTACAAGTGATCCCAAGCTAACCCTTGGTATAGTATCTAAGCATATCATATGAAACTGAAGTGAAAGTTGTACACAAAAATCATAACTGAAATAGATCTCAAGAATAAGTGTCCGTTTGGATGGATTTTTAAGTTGTTCAAACTGACTTAAAAGTCAGTTTTTGACTTGTGAGAGTGTGACAATTATAAGAACAACTTAAAACAAGCCAAAAGTGACTTAAAATAAGTCAAAAGTTAAAAGTAGGGTGACCCTTATTTTTTTTAAACTTAAAAGTCATTCTACTTTGACCAAGTATATTACTTTTTTACCTTTAATTCTTTTAAACAATTTCCAAATTCTTTCATGTGATCTATTCAAATTATATATTTTTGAAATTTAAAATAAGTTGCACATTTAAAATTAACTTAAATATTAAGTTATTGAAATTGAATTTAAATTTAAATTAATTTTGTTTAATTTTTCTTAGAAATAAAAACCTTAGATTAATCAACTTTTTACTATGTTAACAGTTTTAAGGGTATTTCAGACATTTTGATAAAAAAAAAAGGTGTTTAACAACACTTATTTGCCAAACACATCAATAACTTTTTTTCAACTGTAACACTTTTATCCAAACACATAACTACTTATTTTAAAATAACTTTCAGCACTTTAAAAAGTTACTTTTTTTAAGTCAATTCAAACGGGTTCTAAGTCTATTATATTACAATTAAATATTAATGTTTGAAAACCTCTAAATTGAATAAAGTAATTTGCCGGGACAAGGTCCACAACTAGCCATAAAACAAGTCATGTCCCTAAATAAGGAGGACTTACCAACTGCTGAACTATGAAGTGCTACTCTCTATCCACTAACATGAGAACAATCACTCGCATCTACATCACATGAAAAAATGTAGCACATAAGAGGAACGCAATCAATACAGGGAAGGTATTGTGTATGTAGGATCAAAACTAAATAGTTGAATTCATATCTATATCATAAGTTTTGAAAGGGATCATGATGACTCTTTTAATTATATGTAAATATCAACTAAGGAAGAATGTAGTAAAAGACCATAAATAAATATTTTTGAAAAAAAAAAGTAAATGTGAGATCATATTTTTCGAAATCATATTTGAAAGGATGTATATCCGAAAATCATGCTATCTGAAAGGATGCATATATGAAAATCATATCATCCGAAATTGTGTTATCTGAAATCTTATAATAATTATATCAAGTAAAATATAAAAATGAAGTTAAATATTTTAGGTGAGAGTTTCTCTTAACATAATTATATCAAGTAAAATATAAAAATGAAGTTAAATATTTTAGGTGGGAGTTTCTCTTAACTGATATACACCATGTGAGTGCATGATGCACAAACAAATGCCCTAGTTGGAAGGGTTCCATATACCTCGTCAGGGTATAAGATCTATCTATCTATATGCAGTTTCACTAATCTGAGCCTCTCAGGTCCAAATAATCAATCGACATTGCGGTGAAACATAATTCTACAGTGGAATGCATTCAGTTTAAAACTTGGGCTATCTAGAACCTTCATTTGCTCTGTGCTAGATATACTACTCTCAAAATATACTATCTACATAGCTCATAAAATATCTATTTAAGCTTATCTAGAAACTTATCATGAGTCTTGTCCAAAATTTCTTTCTAAAACATATCATGCTATGAGACTATGCTCATATTTGTGAGACTAAGCATAAATCTTTCTTTCTAAAATCATATGCTGAAATTTCATTCTAAAACATAACTTTCAAATTATGAGAAAATTTTCTAGAACATACCTAACTTGTAGATTCTCAAAATAACTTTCATTATAACATAAAGTCTCTCAAATCATGCTTTAAATTATAAGCTTCAAAAATCATTAACAAAATCATGTTAAGAACTAATAAGGATGACAATGAAAAATATTGCTAAGCATAAAAAGGAAATACAATAGTCAATAATGTATAAATATGAGTAATTGATATAAGAAATCATGCAATTTGATCATAAAAATGGTGAATTTGAAAGTGGGTTTATAATCCTAACTATGAAATTTAATTCACGAAAAGTTAGGAGTTTTGGACATGATGATGAAAAAAAATTCTCATTGAAGTCCTACATACCTTAATGACGAAACTTAATGAGGAATATCGAAGGAGGAATTAACCTTGGTGTTTCTTGAGAGTTCTTGAGTGTTGAAGTTTTAAATGAATTTTAGTTTTTTTATAAAAATAATCCATATAGGGGTATATATTACCCTTTTCACAAGTTCAGGGTATATTTGATCCGTCTCAGATATATTAATTTTGTATTTTTTTTACTTCTTTAATTGAACGACTAATTTGAATTCTAAATATTTCCCTTCTAGATCTATTTGTTTATCATTATTTGAGTTTCTTATTCTTATTTAATTTTTTTCTCTCATTCTTTAGTGTAAAGTATGAGAAATAAAAAGAAAGAAGTATGAATGAAAATAGAAGAAAGTAAGAAAAATATTTAAAATTAATTTTCTTGCAGCTATATTGTAATATTTTTATATCTGCTAAAAAAATTTGAACATTTATGATAAATTTTTTAAGAAAATAAATGAAAAATTAAATTTGACCATCAAAATAATAAATTTAAATTAGAATAAAAAAAGTCAAAACAATTCACATGTGAGAAGGATTAAATATACGCCTACATAGATAATGGATTCTTTTAAATAATTTTTTTTTTAAAAATAATTTATTCACTTTGGTTAGATAAAAAAGATATCTAATTTATTTATATAAAAATAGAGGTATATATGAATAACTTTTATAACCGCTAAATCATAAAATGGAGACTTCCAAGTCAATTGCTAAACTTCTCTCTATATGTTCCATTCCAATAAGTTGGGTCTTTTGGACTAGTGCTCAATATTATTAAAAGTAAAACAATAACCTCCATATATTCAGAGTAGCGGAACATTGAAGATAAAGTTTCTAGAAGAGACTTATCTTTTTGAGCACTAGTGATCTCAACATCTTACTACTCTTCCTGCAATGGAAGCTTTGAGAGTTGAGGAAACCTCAAATGTCAGGTCCCGTACAACTTTCATTGATCAGCTTTACAAAGCTTTGGTGGATGATAATGAAATTGAAAGAGGGGAAGATATTAAATCTGAATTGGATAAAGCAATTCATAGCTCAAAGAGTTCAATTATCATGTGTATCAAAAAATTATGCAACATCTAGTTGGTGCCTTGATGAGCTTGTCATGATTCTTGAAAACAAGAGGACATGCTATATTGCCAGTTTTCTACTATGTGGATCCACTCGATGTTGGAAAGCAAATGGGGAGCTTCGCTACTGCATTTGCTAAGCATGAACAACGAATAATGGAACAATCTGATGAAGGTAATTAAAGAGGAGTGGATCGAGAAGATCAAACGGTGGAGGGAAGTGGCTGATCAACGTGGGAGTGGCATGGTTCTACAGAATTCAGATCAAGAGTAATTTCTTTCTCTTTTCTATTTTTCTCATCTATCTTATCCATGTTGGTGCCAAATAAAGGGTGTGTTTGGTACGAAGGAAAATGTTTTCTTGGAAAACAAGTGCATTTCTAACTTATGTTTGGTTGACAAGTAAAAATTATTTTTTTAATTTTTGGTTGGTGAATGAAAAATATTTTTCAGAAAATATCTTTTATTTTTTACTTGAGATTAAAAAATACTCTTTAGAAAAATAATTTCAGATCTGAAATCAATCCCGATAATTGATCTAGGATCCGACCGCCACAGTAAAACTAGGACAAGATCCCGATGACCGTTCCAAAATCCGACCTTGAGATTTGACCCAGGAAAAAAAAATTCAAAAAAAATATATTTTTTAAAAATAATTGACAGGGTCGCGCGGGAGGGCAGTGGCGGCTTGGGGGGGGGGGGGTAGGGGTGGCGTAGAAAATGAAATTTTTTAAAATTTGAAATATTTTTCAAAAACAATTTTTAATCTTTTTTTTGATTGGGGTGGCCTAGATGGGGGTGGGGTTGGCGTAAAAAATGAAAAAAATTGAAATATTTTTCAAAAGCAATTTTTTCTTAATTTGTTTTTACGGGAATGGCCTGGGTGGGGTGGCCAAGGGTAGGGGGAGGGGTAGGGGTGGGTTGACATAAAAAATGAAATATTTTTAAATTTGAAATATTTTTCAAAACAATTTTTTCTTAAATTTTTTTTGACGGAATAGCCTGGGTGGAAGTGACGGAGGGGGGGGGGGGGTCATAAAAATGAAAAACTTTTAAATTTGAAATATTTTCCAAAAACAATATTTTCCTAAAAAGGAAACAAATTGACGGGGATGACCGGGCGGGGTGTGGGGGGGTGGGGTGGGTAGGGGTCGACGTGGCATAAAAAAATGATTTTTTAAAAAATTTGAAATATTTTTCAAAGACAATTTTTTTTAAAAAGAAAAGTTTTGATGGGAATGGCTTTGGTGCGGGGTGGCGGGGGAGGGGGGATAGGGTGGTGTAAAAAATTTTAAAAAAAATTGACAGGGGTGACGGGGTTGGTAGGGGGAGTGACATAAAAAATTAAAAAAATTGAAATATTTTTCAAAAGCAAT